>VXBI01004749.1:76356-122841 GCA_013397375.1 Toxostoma redivivum
CCTGCCCGGCCCCCTCCCGCCCGGCCCCCCCGCCCGGCCCGTCCCGCCGACCTTCTCGCCCTCATTGGGGTTCTTGTCCGGGTGATACTTGAGCGCGAGCTTGCGGTAGGCCTTCTTCAGCTCCTCCGCGGATGCGTTGGGCTTCACGCCCAGCACGTCGTAGTAGGTGGTCTCCTTTACCATGGCGACGGCGGTGGCAGCAGCTGCAGGAGACCCCCGGGGCAGCGGGCGCAGACCCCGCTCTCCGCCGCTCCGATCCCGACTCTTCTGGAAAGTTCGGGCCGGTCCCGCAGCCTCGCCGCTTAACAACCGGCCCCACCCCGGAAGTCCTGCCCCGCCGAGCGCCGGACTTGGGGGAGCGGTCCACCAATGGCTGTTCGGGAGGGCAAGGCACTTGGCCAATCAGCACCCGCCTCGCCGTCCGCATTGAGCGCGGGCCCCGCCCCGCAGCGCGCGGGCGGTGGCTCCCGCCCTGTCCAGCGTCTCCCTCGCGTCGCGCCTGCGCGCCCCGCGGTTCCCGCCCTCGGAGGTACCGAGCTATACCGAGTACGGGACGCCGGCCCGGCCACCGCCTTCCCGGTACCGCTCCAGGCCTTTCCCCCCCTCACCCTACGGGGGCCTCGCTCTGCTGCCGCACAGGCCGGCGGCGCTGCGGCTTGCTCCACGCTACTGAGCCTGTGCCACAACTCAGCGCCCATCCCCGTCTGCGCGGGCCCACTGCGCCTGCTCCGGGCCACGCGCCGCAGCGGGAGCCGCTGCCTGGTCACGTGGGAGACGCGCTGAAGCACCTGATTGGCTGCGGCGGGGGCGGCGCGAACGTCTCGCGCGCGGTAAGGGGGTGGGGTCCGTCCCTATAGGGTTGCCATGGGAACGGGGCCCATGGGGGTGGGGGTGACATAGGGATTGGGGTGCCATAGGGATGGGTCTGCCATAGGGATTGGTCTGCCACAGGGATTGGTCTGCCACAGGGATTGGGGTGCCATAGGGACGGGTGTGCCGTAGGGACTGGGGTGCCATATTGATGGGTGTGCCATAGGGATTGGGGTGCCATAGGGACGGCTGTGCCATAGGGATGGGTGTGTGTAGTACCTGTTCTACACTGGGGCCGGAGCCTTGCTTTCTCCTGGGATGAGCTTGCCACCACAGAGCTGGGAGGAACAGCACTGAGCACTGGGCAGGGTGAGAGTGAAGGATCATTGCTGTCCAGGGTCAAATTAGTGTAAACTTGAAAGTTTCATAGCATGGTCCGTGGTTGACTGTTGCTGGATGAAGCTATCTCGACTCTCTCATCATCTCTTGTCTTCTGCTGCTTTCTCTTGTTTTGGTGGTTAAATTAATCTCCCAGGTGAACTCTGATTCAGCGGGAAACAAATTGAGCTTTTTTGTGGCTAGGCTCTTCTGTCAGATGGAACTATCAATCCAATTGATTTTTCCAATATTTGGTTCATGGCTGTGAGAATGTATGGTAGTAGTGTAGGAAGGAACGTAGGATTACCCTTTCAACAGGAACCTGCTCTTAGATTATGCAAGTGCTGGTGATGTGCTTTGCCTTGAATTTCAGAAACATGAACCAAGTTGGCAGAATTGGCTCAGCTAATGGATGGGCTGGCAGCAGAATTCACGTACCCTGTTCCACAGTAAGGTGGCCCATTGAGAAGTGGTGTGTTGGTAGCACACTGTTTATTTTGCTCTATAGCATGGTGATGCGTGTGTGCTGGCTCGTGGGGAAGGAGAAATGCAGTCAGCGAGTGAAACTGCCCCACTTGGAAGCTGTGGTGATTGGGCGTGGCCCAGAGACTGGGATAACGGATAAGAAGTGTTCACGGCAGCAAGGTAAGGTGATTTAGCTCAAATCCTGCTTTCTTTGTGGAGCAGCAGCTGAGCTTGCCTGTGTGGTCTGCAGTGTTGCCTGGTTCTTGAAGTCATCAAGCCTTTTTAATAAGCACTTAAGAAGATCTCTGGGACCTAAAAAATCAGAGACACTGAATGACAGGATGTCCACCTCCATAAACTAAAGCATTGAACCTTAATGTGAGTTCTCAGGCCCACAGTTGTGTTTCATTGCCTGCATCCCTGCTTCATGAGCAGCACTTCTACTCCCTGGTGTTCCACCAACTGATTTTTAGCATGATTTAGTATTTTATACATTAAATAATATGATCTTGGAGAATATATGAAAGTACCTGTCGTCTATACAATACTGCACATCTTCCCTGCCTTATTCTCTGTGCCTCTGGACACAGTCTTGCTATATGCCTTATTGTCATAGGGGTCAAGAATGTCAAGAACATGTATAAGACATGAACAGAATCCACCTCCCATCTGAAGTAATTCCACCCTTGGCTCAGTGTATGGGTTGGCTCTGTTTTACCTGTGGTCCTGGAAAGAAGAGATGAGGCAAAAATATATGTGGCATACATTCACAAAGATCAGCTCCAGAAAGAAGCAGATCTTCAAAAAGGAGTGTTTTCTGTACTGGGTGGTTCAGTAGAATTCTTTTTATTTACATTTTTTTGTGACACATTGTTCTTTCTTTTCCAGTTCAGTTAAAAGCAGACTGTAACAAGGGGTATGTCACAGTTAAACAGGTATGTTTTTATGTGTGGATTTACGGTGTTTCTGATGCTTACTGGGACAGTTGTACTTAACTCCACAAATGCTTCGAGTGATGATTCTGATCACTGGGTCCTGAAGCTTTCTTATCACCTAAGGAGATTACAGCAAGTAGCTCTCAGAAGTGAACTTTTTTCTTTGTGCACCTCAGTGAAAGACTGCACTTTTTCTTGTAGATATGCTCCAGTCTAAGGCAGGCAGACTTGCAGCGTTAGGGAATGCTGTTGTGGGTCTTCAGCCAGTTCTGTCAGGTGCTGCAATTGAGAGACTTTGGACTTCGTCTACTAAACTTGCTTATCTTCTTCCTGAGCCTTAAGCTTCATAAGCTGAGGCAGCCCTTTATTTAAGCTTGAAGTTGTGTTAATGGGACTATGCAGTTGTAGGAGATTTTTGTTGGTGGGCTGATAGAGCCAGAGATGTAGTTACTTATGGTAAGGGATGGGAGAGAGCACTGCAGGAATGCTCATGTTACCAGATGGATGGAGGCAGGCCTACTCCCTCACACTTAGGAGACCCAGTATCTTTGAGATAACATGAAGGGAAAGGCCTCCGGTGCTGGCATTTGTGTGTGTGTGCCAGCATCAGCCTGTGCGGACCACACAACATGTTCTACCTACTGAGGGGTAGCATCTTCTCTCAAAATGGCTCCAGAGCCCACTAAGCACAGGCACCCCAGCGGTATCTGATTCATCAGCAGAGATATCTTGGACAGTTTTTCACAGAAATCAACCTTGTCATGATTTGAATACTGTGTTATGGAATCTCAAAACTGGGAATGCTTTCTGGTGGTGGGTGCTAGCATGTTTTCTCTGCCTGTTGAAGAGTTGCTCCCCAGGTGAGAGGTGTGTGGCACAAGGTTCCAGTGATCAGTTGTTTGATACTTTATTTGCTGATGGGAAGCATCCTTGACCTGAGTGAAACTGCAGAACTGTAGACTAAAGAGATCCTAACTGGAATCAGGCGTGTGCTTCATTGCAGTGAATACCAAGTGAGAGGTATAGTACCATCTTGTGAAGCATGCAGTAATGGCAGTGACAAAGCTAACGAAAGACTCTCTGACTGAGTTCATCAGTCACAGGAGAGAGCTGATTTCCTAAAACCTGTTCCATGCATAAACATTAACTAAAAGCATTTTGCTGAAGACTCCTAACTTTTGTAGGGTCACTCACATGATGAGACAAAATCCATCTATCAAGCAAGCACTGCAGCTTGCCTACAACACAGTGCAATTGCACTAAAATAATTCACTAAAACTACTGTTACTCCTCAGAAATAGTTGCTGCTGTTACTAGTTGTTTAAGAGGTTGCTAATTTGTGAGGGAATTGCTGGCACAAGTGATGCTGTAACTGTAGCTGCTGCAGACCCAGGCTCCCTGTGACATCAGGCCTGGAGGTTGTGTGCTGACAGCTGTTACTGCAAGACTGGGACAGAAACAGATGTCCATGGTGTGTCACTGCCTGGTCTGCTAAAGCAGGGTTGATGTGGGCAGGGTGGGCAGTGTATACAAAATGCATTTGCTTTCCAAGATAGTGGTATTCCAGGAGAACTGAGCAGAAGTTGGTGATTACACTTACAACATCATTTTCTACTATCTTTTCCTTTTTCTGTCTACCAAAGATAGGGGTCAACCCAACTAGTGTTGATCTTGTGAATATTGGCAAGGATGAAGTGGTGAAAATGAAGCCAGGCCAAATTCTGCATATTGTAAATAACCTTTACCCCTACACGGTGCAATTTGCTGAAGAGTCTGGGAAAACTGTTCCAAAAGCAGACAAAATGCTGCATGAGGATCCTTGTGAGAATGATGATGTAGAGCTTGTGCCCAGAAAAACAATGAAATTGGAGACAGATACACAAGGCAGTTCCACAAATCGCAAGCCAAGCAATACCAGTGTATCTACACATGAAGGAACTTCAAGCAAAAAGGCAAGTGTGTTGATATTAATATTTGTGCTGTTTTCTCCTGGGGTTGTCGCCTCCAAGAGGAGGAAATCTTTTGTGGATTCTGCTGGTGGTAGGCATCACAGGTGAGCATAGATCCTCAAAGTATACAGAGCATGAGAGGTGTTACGTGCTCCTGACATCACCCAGACTCTGGGAAAGTTACTTGGGACCCATTCTAACCTGACCTGAGGGTTAGGTGTGTGTGAGGGGGCTTCTCTGTAGCGAATGAGGATTTAATCTCTGGTTTCTGTTGCAGTTTCTGCTAGAAGGACAGTTCACGTGAGTTCCATTCAGCTGGAGTCACCCAAGGACACTGTCTGGGCTCTTGAGTGGTTATCTAAAAGCAAGCGCACAGAGAAGCTGAGCCTTTTCATTTTTTTTTTCAGTTAGTTTGTTTGTAATTGCACTGAGTTTTTTTGCCTCCTCCTGCTTTGTTCATTCCATAGGGCAGAACCGTGTTTACATTAGTGAATGTTACCAGCCAGAATCTTTGAAAGGGAGCTTTTAAAAGCCCTGTAACATGGATAAAATAAAAGACCTTTGAAACTAGTGCAGTGCTGGAGAAGGAAAAGAAATGAAACGCCTTAAGACAAAATCTTAGTCTCAGGTTGCTGTGAGTTAACCACTTACTTCATTTGTGGACTTGGGCTAGTTATATTAGGGCTATTATAAAATATTATAATTAGATTTCTGGTGGAATGAGCAGGGAGATGACAACTCATACTGTTTCCCTGCCAGCACTATAATAATGTTTGAATGTCTTCCTTTATAAGAGTATCGTTACTGATTAGTTAAGACATCTATTTTGAAAAAGGTGCACTTAAGGTGCACATCTATTAGATGTTCAGTAGCCAAGTTAAGAAATAGGCTGGGTTGGCTTGATCTTTCTGTGCCTTTCTTGTTTTCTCTACAAGCCACTACACAATATAAAGCAATCAGTACATCTAAGGATAAGGCACACACTGCAACTACTTAGTTCTGTGCAGAGCAGTATAACTGGTATAGTACAGTTAATGGAGATCTTTGTTCTTTCTTTGGTTCTTGTGATCCCTGAAGCAGCGAGCCTTGTGCCATGACACGTGCAGGCAAATTATTGAATTTAAACACATTTATGGCTCCCTGTTGTTAAATTTCCAATGTTTGGAATATTGAACTTTCTATCTTCACTGTATCTTGTTAAAAGTTTTCAAAAATAGCTTTTGGGGGCAGCTGGGGCAGGTGTGTTGGTATTTTATAGAAGGGAAATAATTGAGCTGTCATTCAGCTGTTATTGTACTGCTGTATATTCCTGAATGTTCTTAACTGAATCCTTTAAAATACATAATTGGACTCTAAATTGTCTTATGATTTATTTTTCCCATTCTATGCTATAGGAACATTTAGGACACTGGAGTCAGGGTCTAAAGAGCTCCATGCAAGATCCAGAAATGCAGGTGAGAGGTGTATACTTGTACTCTGCAGCAGGTCCTGTCTAGCAAAGCTAAATGAGCTTTCCTTCTTCCTTCTGCAATTTGCTTTAACAGTCTGGTTAATCAGTGGAGTCTTGCATACGGGCTGAAATTTACTTGCATCTCTCTCTGTAATAACATTAACTTGGGAGTCTCTACTGTACTGATTTTGCAGAGTGTCATTGTCTTAATTATCTTTGAGTTCTCTGTACTGTGAGATTTGGCCAATAGATTTCAAAAAAGTTGATGGGAGAGCAGGTCAGCTTTGCTGTTGTTTTGTTTTGTCAGGGAAACCAGCTAAAATGGGGTTATCATTTGAAGCTGAGCAAGCCACAGAGGTTCCCATTCTCCAGCAGTCAGCACTGATTTGCTTCTTAGTGCAATTTCCTGGTTTCCAGCAAATTCTTAACTTTCACGCCTTTATGTCAGATGACAGGATCTGACTCCTGGTTTCACTGGGCTGCTTCAGATGATGATCACTGTCAGGCTGAAAATAATTTAGAGTCAGTGTATGTTGAATTGGAAGATACCCTTCATGATCATTGAATCCAATTCTTAGCCCTGCACTGAACATCCCCTGACAACAGAAATCACACCATGTACCTGAGAACACTTCTTGAACTCTTTATAGACCTGGTGCCACGACAACTTCCCTGGGGAACCTGTTCCAGTGCCTAGCCACCCTCTGGGTGAAGAACCTTGTCCTCATAACCAGCCTAAACCTCTCCTTACTCAGCTTCAGGCCATTCCCTTTGGTCCTGTCACTAGTCATGAGAGTGAAGAGACCAGTGCCTGCTGCTGTTCATCCTCTCACAAGAAAGTCCCCCCGATCTCCTCCAGGCTGAAAAGACCCAGTGACCTCACTGTTCCTCATTTATCTCCCTTTCAAGGCCCTTCACCATCTTCTTAGGCCTCCTTTGGACACTTTCTAAGGGCTTTATATCTTCAATTGTGTCACGCCAAACTGCCCCCAGCATTTGAAGTGAAGCCGCCCCACTGCAGAGCAGAACAATCCCCTCCCTTGCCTGACAGCAGCCTGGGACACAGGTGGCACTCCTGGCTGCCAGGGCACTGCTGACTCATGTTCAACTTGCCATTGACCAGGACCCCCAGGTCCCATTCCATGGAGCTGTTCTCCAGTCTCTTGCTCCCCAGTCTCTCTGTATGTCCAGGGTTGCCCTGTCCCAGGTGAGAATCCAGCAGTTTCCCTTGTTAAACTTCTGCCCAGCCCTCTGATTTGTCCAGGTCTTTCTGCAGGGCCTTCCTGCCTCCCAGTTTAGCATCATTAGCAAACTTGTTTTCTCTTCCTTCCAGTCTTGTGTCCAGGTCATTTTTAAAGATGCTGAAGAGCACAGGGCTGAGGTTGGAGCCCTGTGGAACCTCACCAGTGACAGGTCACCAGTCTGATGTCACGCCATTCACTGTGACCCTTTGTGCCTGATCTGTGAGCAGTTCTTCACTTAGCTGATAACTAAACAGAAGGCTCCTATTTCTTGACTAAAATACGATTCTTTATTAAAATTCAAGTGTGAAGTGCTGAACTGCTAGATTTACAAGAGAATGGATGCCCATGGTCCTAGAATTGCTAGGACTTTCAAATGAGTCTATCTATAGGAGATGATCAAACTAAGGAAATTCTTCCTTACGTTTTAAACATGTAGCTTAATTTTTATCCGTGAAGCAGGATTCTATATACTTACCAAAACAGGGCTTTCTTGAAACAAAATGTAAACAGGTTTTAAAACTGTTCTTTTAATGTTAGACACAAATAACTGTTTATGAGTGAAGGTTAGGTTTATTAGTTGTTTCAATCTCAATACACAAACAATAGAACTCCTACCTTTTTTTTTTATCAAATATTAAATGGCAATACTTCTTTCTTCTGAAAAGACTTGAAAGAGATCCTGTTCCTACTGGTGGCAGGAGCAGACACTAATACATATGTATAAAATATCTTGTGGCTGAAAGAATCAGTCCTATGATTTGTGTACTGATAGAATTTTAATCTTCCTTCCTGTAGAGTAAGACTGATCTGTATATAAACATACAAGAATAATTAGCAAAGGTGACAAAGACATCATCCATCTCTCATCAGCAAGTCCTCTGCTAAGAGACCAGAGACACAACCTGGCAGCTTTTTATTGCTGTGTTCTCCCCACTGTTTTTCACAAGCTTCCCAACCCTTTCTCTTCCTTAGCTGCATTGAATTGTTGCAGTAGGCAAACCAAAGTGAAAACAGGAAGAAGGGCATGATAGACAGGAACCTGTTCTCCTCCTTGTGAGCAATAGTGATCTCGCAAAGCAGCACACTGGGTAGGATGAACTGAAATTCCCCAGACTTTAATATTTTTGTTTTGTACAGACCTCCTTGGTGGAGGTCTGTACTCCAGAAATCTGAAGCCCAGTGCATTCCTACATGTTCTGTATTGAGCACAGTGGTTTTGTTTGTGACTGCAGAGCTTGAATGTAGCCTGATAGAAATTGACTTCCCTAGGCCTCACTGGTATCTCAGTCTAGGTGATTTTCAAGAGTTCATATACACCTGTAGCTGTGGTTAACTTACTGCAAAGTAATATTAGAAAGCTTTTTTCTTTTATAATAAAGTATATGGAAAAGGATGTTGGAACACTTCTCCATAGCTACCTGGTATGTGTTATGGAAGAGTGTGCTTATCCTGGAGCAACTTAATTCCAGCAAAAGTTCTTGTTGAGTAGCATCTCTCCACTAAATATAGTGGTTATAGGAATAATACATTTGACTTTCAATCAGAAAGTAATCGAGTTACTTCATTTTTTTCAAGGTTTACAAAGATGAAAAGACTGTAGTCATCAAGGATAAATATCCCAAAGCTCGTTACCACTGGCTTATCTTACCATGGGACCCCATTTCAAGCCTGAAGTCAGTCACCAGGGACCACCTTGAACTCCTGGAACATATGCATGCCGTTGGGCAAAAAATGATTGAACAGTGCCCTGCCAGAGAGAGCCTGGAGTTCAGACTGGGTTACCATGCTATCCCCAGTATGAGGTAAGACCTAGAGGAATCGTGTGGTAGACATGCTGTTCTTCCGGTTACACAGATCGGGGGCTAAATCCATGAGGAGATTTGGCATTGCTGAAGAATGGGCAATCCTCAACACTACAGACAGCTTGATCTGCAGTCCTTTGCCCCACACTGCTGTAGAGATCCCAGTGCATGGGTGTCTTGGCTGTGGTGGGAAATGCCTGTTGGGCTTCTCTAGCAGAGGTTGATGCCTGGAGCTGTGGGATGCCTGTGGCCCAGCCCCAATGACAGGAGCACTGCTGCCAGTGCTAGGGCATCCCCCACTCAGGGCACCAGTGTGGCATTAGAGACTGACTCCCAGACCTGTCAAGTCCTGCTTAATACCAAGTAAGGATTTGAGTCTTGTGTCCAAGTCCAGACCTTAGAGTGTCCAAGTGCCTGTTGATACTGCAGTCAGTTGTTCTCCAGTTTTTGAATGAAGCTTTTGAGCACTGATCAAATCACATTCAATTACTCTACAAATAATAAAAGTTGGTTTATTAAGAAACCTTTAATAAACCTTTGATTTACTAACACTACTGTCTATGCCTTTTTGGAAACTAGCAGGAATATAGATTGCAGTGAGGGGCCAATGAAATATGCAGGCTAGTGATCCTGACTGTTTATAAATGAAATGCTTGGCAAGAGACAGTGCTTCCAGAAGAGACTGTTTCTTCTGTCAGAGGGTCAGGACTGACACACAAGGCTGCATTCTGCTGAATCATGTTTGCAACTGATACAACTGCAAAACAACTTTGAGCATTAACCTTCTTCTCTCATATGTACGTTATTTTTTTTTCAGTCAGCTACATTTGCATGTAATCAGCCAGGATTTTGATTCTCCGGCCCTCAAAACCAAAAAGCACTGGAATTCTTTTACTACAGACTACTTCTTAAACTCTCAAGGTAATGATTAGAAAAGTATTTCATAACATATAATCCTCCTTGTAGGTTCTGGCTTTGGGCTTTTCTTCCAAACAAATGTGCAAGTCATACATTTTATTGCAGCAAGTGAAAAGTTTTATTTAATTTAAGATATTGGGAAGTAGCACTGAGTAAAAGTCAACAAATTTTGTGGCTGGTTTAAATTAGAATGTAGCAATGACACACTGTGCATACAAAATAGTGCACAGAGATTTGCAGTGTCATGTGTTTCATGATGCTACCTGGTCTCAATGCCTTTGGTCTTTTTTATTTTTATCCCCAGATGTGATAGAGATGGTAAGAAGCAAGGGAAAAGTGACGGTGAAAGACCATAACTCTGAACTTCTCAAACTTCCCCTCAGATGCCATCGCTGTAAACAACAGCTGTCTACAATCCCACAGTTAAAGGAACATCTTAAGAAACATTGGCCAAAATGATTTCGCAAAAAATCAGCTTTCAATCTGTCTTTAGATTTCAAGCCAACACAAAGACCACAAAATGTTAACAGAAATGTATGTTTATTAATTGGAATGACAAATATAATGTGGGGAAAAGTAGCCTGGAAACAGCAGGATTCTGATTTAGTAATAGCTTCAACAAAAACCCAAGCCGTCTTCTTCCTCCCTACTAAAAATAGAAATAAAGTGATTTCTGAAATTGAAACTTTTTAGTTGCAGCTTTATTGTGATACAGCCACACTAACCTGTAAGTGAACTGAAGAAGTCTGGGAGAAGTGCTTTGTTTGGATGAAAGGATTTATTTTAACTCAGAAGCTGAACTGAACCCAGGTTTAGGTTTCTACTGGGAAAGCAAAGAAACAATGATTTAGAGGTCCTTCTATTGGTGGTTTCTGCCTACCACTGAAGTTCCTCCTACATGTTAATGTTGCAGGCACTGGTGTGGCTAACAGAATGTACTGTCAGTGGAGGGGAAGGAGCAACAGTTGAGCATCCCGACTTCGCTGTGCCACTGAAAGGCCTGACAGTTCAGTACTGCTGAACTGTCCCTCAGCTATGGAGTGCACTTTTCCCTTCACCAGGGTGCCAGGACAGCCACTGCTCAGGCTCTAAGTGGAGCAAACAATCTCTTTTGGGTACAAGGATGTATTTAAATGTTTTTATATTAAATACATGGGCTGATGGGGTGACAGGCCAGATGACTCTAGCTGCCCCTGCAGCTATCCAGGTGAGAGTGGTGCAAGAGTTCTGTTCCACTCTTATGAAAACCCCACTGCCTTTATCCTCTCTTTGCAACACTCATTTACACAGAAATGTGGTTCTCTCCCCCTCCTCTGCATTGGCAATTGCAGTTACAGAATATTTGACTACAGTCTCATCTCTGCTTCTCCCCAAAATAATAACTGTTCTTTGAAAGCCTCCAAGGCAGAGGATGAGAACATGACCACCTTGCAGACAAGTCAAGGATCTCACTTGTTTTTTTCCCCTGAGCAGGGATGCCTTTTTGGAAAGATCTGTGGCTCTGACTCTATTGGAGTATACCTGGGAACAGCTGTACATAGTACTATACACTTGTATTTTTCAGGTGTGTTTATCACTGGAAATCTGACAAGATCTTTTGCTCCAATGAACCATGCTGTTTGTGGATCATGAAAATTTCTACTGAACTTGATGGATTTATTTTCTTTTTGTGTTTAATGAAGCTAATCAGCAGACAGGTGAAAAATACCTAACAAGAGAAACAGATTTCCATAGCCATATTTGCTCAGAAATTTTTAAAGTTATCTCCATATTTCTGCATTAATTACTTACTTCCATTCCTGGTAACTGTTTATATGAGCCTCCACAGAATTCATAAGACCAAATTCAATGTGTCTGTAACGACAGTAACTAAAGCTGAGTATATTTCAAGATTACATGCTCCACTAAGAAAGCAAAAGAACATGCCAGCAGAAATCAAGAGAAAGCTGACTCCAAGCTGCTGCTGAGAAGAAATGAAGGTTCAGCAACTGCAGAAGCAGTAAGCAGGACATGCCCCCTCCAGGCTCACCAACACTAGGTGCTGCTCCCAGCTCTACTGCTCCTTACTTCAAGTTCACTCAGGAGGGAAAGGTGTAGGGGAAGACAATAAGAATTCAGTGCTGAGTGATTTAGAAGAATGGTCTTTCACTTGGATGGCAGACTTAAAGGGGTTTTGCCTTGGTGGGAGATCAAGAAAACAAGCCTAACACAAAAGGGTCTTTGGTTTTCACCATCACCATGATGGAAAAGCAAAAGAAATCATACACACACTTAGGTACAATGAATCCTCAGTAAGCCAGTGGCAATTTTACCTTTCTTGTGTTCTCTTTCTAGTCAATAGATTAGATTGTGCAAGATGGCAGCATTTCCTGGCGCCAGATTTAGGAATGTCATGAATTACTGGTGTCAGTGTCATTTCAGTTGCAGGGCCAGAATGCTCTGCAGAGGAGCACAGACTTCCTCATCAACCCTTTCTCCAGGTCTGGTAGATAGCATCTGTATTTTATCATGGACTGTGCTCTGCTACCATTTTGAAGACTGAGATTGTGTTAAACAGTCTTGCCCTGTAAAGACTTTTTTTTGCCACCTCAAAAGGCTTTATTTACTTTTGAAGAATCTTTTTCCAGTGTAGTCACAGTATTTGACAACAGGCTTAAGTTATCCCCACACAACTCAGAACAGGCCATGCAACTCAGAACAACTGGAAATGAGATGCGCTCCAGGGTCCTCTCCAACTAGCCCAAGACAACACAACACATACAATGCAAGACCAAATGGCCACTCCAATTTGATGGAGCTCATGCCACACCAAAACAGTGACCTGCACACTGCACATGCTCATGCTGTGCAGTCAGAACACAGCTCGCTGTTGTGCTATTAAACACCTCCATCAGACAGTAAGCAACTTGTTTATGTGGTGTTTTTCTGCAGCACCCAACAAAAATGGCCTGAACACTGCAGCTGCCAGGCCAAAATTAACCAAGAAGGGGATGCTACCACTGAAAGGGTTTGCTCTGCTCCTAGAACTGCTGCTGTTACTTCTTGCATTAGATTGCAGAAGTATTCTGGGGTAAAACCTGATTCTTAGTACAAGACCAGTTTCCAGATGACAGAGTTCTGCAATAGTGCACAGCATTATCAGGGTACAGCTGCTGATCTGTCAGTGCCATAAAGCCAAATTAGTCTATGTGCTTTGATCTCAGATAATTAGGGTAGCATTAACCCAGCACAGTGTGACACTGACACCTCTGCCCAGCTTTTATTCGTGTTTTCCTCTGTCCAAGACCTCCCTGGTGTGAATGGGCCCAGTTTCAATACAGAAATGGCTGCTGGCACTGCAGGATTCACTCTGATGTAACAAAGCAATCATGAAAATCTGGTATCAGCAACACCCAGCTTCAGCAGAGAAAACACAAACTTTGTTTAGCAACTACAGCAATTTGCTGGTACAGTCTTACAGGCGAGTTCTCTACAGCAGATTGAAGTGCTTAAAATGTGGCCTGTCATCATGGCAGATACCAACTCTGGGAGGGAGGGATGGCAGAGAAGACAACCCATCCAATACTGGTGGGATTGCTTCATCCAGAAGGGGGGAACAGTGGTAGGAGCTTTCAGAGCTGCATATCCTTTTGGTTCCCAGCCTCACAATCCACCTCTGCAGTGGACGAGAGTCGCTGTGCCTGTAAGTGTGACACCATATGGGTCACAGTCACAGCTGCACCAAGCAGAGGGACCCTTCACTTGCACAGTCCTAAGAACAGTGTATCAGAAACACCAGAACAGCAATGGCTTCTGCAAAGACATAATGAAATTATATGAAAAGTTAGAGTTCAGAGTCCACAGCACTTCCTTGGCTTCTGGTTACTGGAGAAGATGCAGTTTCCACTGTAGGTTTTTATTAAATTTTGGTGGAGTCAATACTTCTGGATCTGCAAGGCAAATGGAACAAGTGTCAGAACAGGGGGTAACAGGAAGAAAGTTTTTTTCAAGAGCTGTTAACTACTTTATTCACTTTTCTTACATCAAAGAATGCTGATAAATCTCTTGACATCTACCATTTCCCTGTAGTGATTGATTACTAGGAGAGTGTCCTCAGAAGATCTGCTTTCACCAAGAAACCTCTGGGCACACCAAGTCCCTTCTCAATCCTTGTTACTGTTCAGAACAGGAGGCATAGGCACAAAGCCACAACCATTAGTGGCACAAAGCACAACTCTATTCGTTCACCAGTCACTTACTAATCATGCACCACAATGAGCTGGCTCCTTTTGGACTAAGAGGCATAGGCTTTTTCTGAAGCCAGCCCTGGCAAGTGGCAAAAGACAGGTTTGCACCTATAGATTCAATACATGATTTCCCCAGCCAATTTCAGGACTAACAGGGAAAGAGGATGTAAGATTAGAGGGAAGATGGAAGACTGAGGAGTTGGGACCACTGTTTGCAAGGTCTCTCAGCCCTAATTTTGTATCCACTGCAAGAACTTTGAGATGGCAAAGTGACATGACAGATTGTAGCCTGGTCTGGTCAAGAGCCCGGCCAAAGGCAAAGAGAAAAATTCAAAAGCCAGAGAGAAAAATTCAGCAGGTAAGTTACAAGAAGAATTGTCTAACCCATTCCGTAAGAAATCAGATTTTCAGTGCCCTCACAACAGACTGAAATTACACACACAGGAACCCAGGAGCAGTTGAGATATTTTAGCACAGGAGACAGTTTTAAACTGAGACAGTTTTAGCACACAAATTCAGAGCAAAATAAACTTTATTAAGAAAGCTGCTCACTTGCCACAAGGCAGGATGGTACACCATAAAGAAAAGCAAAGAACCACCATAGCTGAGTAACTGTGCAACTGTTGGCAGATAGCACTGCTTGGAGATCCTCCAAGCCCATTAACCTCCCTGACATTTCACATCCAAACTTAACTCAGAGCCTCAACCAACCTTGGACAACAGGAGGTGTCATCCTCTTTTGCTGATAAGCAGCCATAATGCTGTTTGCAGTTGAATTGGGTCCCAAGACCTGTAAGAAGAAATACCCATGTTCCAACAAAGCAAGGCATAAGCAGGGATACTCTCAAAGGAAATTGCTACTAATGTCCAAAACCAGAAGACTTCACGTTACAAAGTGAGCAGGATCAAAGTGTAGTCAGTGTGATCAAAGCCCTGTAAAGTTAACATAGATGCAGAAAGAATTGCTTTCACACAGCTTTTCAGGACACAGAACTCTTATCCTAGCACCTACTTCTTTACAGCACCATAAATGTAATGATTCAGCAGGACTGGTTTCATTAGAGCACTATCAATATTTAAGGTTCATCTGGGAGTCTCTGTTCCCTGCCACACAGAACAATTTTTGATCTGTCTTTAAGAGTCTTGCTAATAACCAAGGGGAGAAGATATTGGGGAACATCTTGTGTTGACCATAAATGCACAGAAACCACTTATTAGAAATAAAGACTTTTTTACTCTGTAAAGGAACTAACTAAAGCCCTTGTGATTTCCTTATTCTGCATTAAGCTGAAGCTTAGAAGCCTGACATAACCCTTCTTTTTGTAATTTACTCCTTATGATATATAGTTCAGAATAAATGGTCCAATCCAGTAGCTTTTCACTTTACAAGACCAGGCTGGGCAACAATTACTCTAGTTCATTTCTACCACTAGGCCTAGAAAAGAAGGGAGTGTTCTCATACTCTACAAATTACTTAAGATGGAGCTTACAAAAACAAGTCACCATTAGGACAAGACAACACAAGCCTCAGAAGACCTCATCACATCCAGTGTGCAATTCAGTACAGGGAACACAGTAGGCTATACATGTTGTACCCATCTAGAGTGTACTGACTCGACAGGTCCTGCCCAGAATGTCTACTGAATCTCTAACAGAAAAAAACCCAGATTTTGAAAGCCATGGAAGGATCCTAGGCTCTCTTCCAGAGAATGCAAAATACTGCTAAACACTTGATACTGTCTAGTGAGTGTGATAGGTAATGTGGATGAGCACAGACCAGGCTGGCAGAACTCTGTTGCAGGTCTGGAGTCCAGATTTCTGGGACTGAGGTCTCCATCAACTGCAAAACTTCTTCCAGGACTTGCTGCAGTGCCCCAGCTTGCACATCATAACCAAAGAACACAAGCTGCTTCAGAAGGGTGTGTATCTCTCCTGCAGGAGGAAACAGAAGCAGTAAGTAGCAATCAACACAGGTATACTAAATAAATAATTGCATTTCTTTGCTATCAGCACACAGGAAGGAGAGCAGCAACTCAGAACTGGTTCTGTTCCTCCTGAACCCCTAAGTGTCTGAGAACAAAAATAAGACAAATCTGTAGTGGCATTGAGAAGGCTTCTTTTCTCTGCTCCCAACTTCAAATGCAGAGAGCTCACATGTTACTCTGAGCACAGAGGCAGATTAACTAAACCAAGGTCCAACACTGATTGCTAAATGGACCAGGCAGCTTTTCTCCCCAGCATACACAGTAAGAACAAGAGGGGGCACACTACCTTAGCTGTCCTCATCCTAGCAAACTGCAGCATGGATTAAGATCACCAATTGTCCTACCTTTCACAGTCTCAACAGCACGAACGCTCTCTCCCAGAACTTCCAGAAGGGCAATATCCTCAAAAGGACTCCCCTCCTTTAGGCTGTATCTCTTACGCTCCGCCTTGCGTCGGTTCTTTGAGGATCGCCTGAAAAAAGCATGTTCAGTTACAGTGTGCACAAAACTTGTCACTCAAATCCTTGCTTTCTCCAGTGGCAGAGGACTGTGTGTAACCTTAGGTGCTATGACAATGTTTTCAGTGCTACTCAACCAATACCCTTAGTGGTCTGAAACACAAAACAGGAGCCAGGCTGTTTCTCTGCTCCAAAAAGAACTGCTCCATGTTCCAGCAAGGTTAAAGCATGTCTATAACACAAAGCAGCAGCTTCTCCAAGCACAAAGCTGTAGTCACCATAAGGCAAACTGAGGTCCACTTAAAACACTGGTGGCCAGGGTCTGTGCTTGGCTGTGAACATTTTAATTTCTGTCATCTCCAGAGCCTGCTCAGCTCTGATCACAGCCATGATCACAGGAAAGCAACTTCATTCATAGACCAGACCTACTTGCATAATGTTCTCGAATTATCTGCACACTGTGACACTGAATACTAAGGAGGAATACTGCATTCATCTCCACAAAAAAAAAATCTGTCTAGAAAGACCACATTTTCCGCACAGCTGTATTCTTCCACAATTCAGACATGGAATTCAGAAGTGGTCCCACAGACTACACCAGTCTGTTACATACCCTACCCTACAATGCAGCTCATACTCTTGAGAGCACTCAAAAACAATGCACACAACTACTGTGGGAAGACATTGGTATGAGATTTAGTAGCAACTCCCACACACCAAAAGCACAACCTGGGCCAAAGAACACAAGACATTCACACAAGCTGTTAATGTTTGAGAGGTTCTGCCTGTAATCTGTATCTAGCTTTCTACAGCCAGCTATTCTGGCCACATGCCCAACACCCATGGAGCCAGAACCCGCCCAGAGTCTGTGCTCTCAGCTCCTCTGCCAGGCACCCAGTTCCTGCTGCACTAGGAGCTTCTGGCTTTTTCTGCTCTTTCACTTCAACGAGAGTTACAATAACCACAAAATGTCTGTAATTAAAGCAGCTCCAAGGCACACACAGCTGCAAGGAGGAGCATGCCAAGCTGACCTCCTGAATGCTGATGCCAGAACAGTCACTACCTGATTTGAAGGCAGATACCTACGCTGATATTCTTGAATTGCTGTGTGAGTATTTGCTGTTCATGTCACTGGCTGTCGCAACACTGCTGGTTTCAGAGAAAAGCTCCAATTCTGGACAATTTGGCACTTCATAATCTGCAAAACATGGCAACAACTGTCACAGTATGGAAAGAGGTCAGAATTATTTCAAGCTTTCTGACTGTTCTGTGTAGCTTGCTGGGCAGATTCATTCTAGCTGCTGGTGTTCTGGAGCCTTATGGCTCCCAAACCCACTGAATCAGCACACAAGAAGGATCAGTAATTGTGAGAACACTGATCCTCTGCCCTGGTGGGGATTGTGATACTGAACAGCACAATGAGAGGGATGACAATCTCAGTACAGCAGGTACTTGGCACCAAGGACATGCTCAGCACTGTCTCACCCAGCCTAGATGGTACTGTGGAGACAATGCTGTCTCATTTTGAAGAGCTTTCAGGTGCATTTTCATTGCTTGAAAGCTGTGACCCAAGGAAGAGCTGAAACTACAGAGTAATCACACTTCAAGTATGGAGTGAGGAGGGGTTGAGAAGGGTGCTGTTTTAGTGCTGTAGATCTCATCGGAGCTGAGAAGAGCACAGCTCCATCAGAGCAAACAGAAACCACAAACAAAAACATGATCACACAGAGTTACTTATGCAGGAGAAAGTCATATGCACTTCAATACTAACCCTGAAGGTTCTCACAGGCCTTCTCCTTCAGCTCTCGCACCACTTGCAGGCGACTTTTATGGCGAAGAAATGCTGTTTTCTGGGAATCTAGGAAGATCAGCTGACTTTTCTGAGCTGATCATTAAGAAAATCAAAACAAACATTTGTGCAAGAGAAACAAAAGCATTTTTTTACACAAGCACAGTCCTTCAACAAGGACTGTGGTTTTTTTTCTGGAAAAAAATCCCTCAACTCATGAAGCATGAAAAGGAAGACCAATGAATAGTAACAAAACGTTCTTTCTGTGTGGAAGGGAAAATAAAGCTATCAAATTATTTTTTATTTTCAAAAACTACTCATCAAAGCTTACAGGACAGATAGCCATTTTCCTGGTCCATAGCTCTGCTGCCATATATGCTCTGGAACAAGGACTGTCCTGCTTGTTCATGGGCATGCAGACACAGACCCCTTTGCAGCCTTTGACTATGAAATCTGGAAAAGCTCCAAAGGAGCCTGACTAAGCTAAAAGGATCCCATGACACTGCAGGGCTTCAGGATGCACTGAGGACAGCCCAGTGCAGCTAAGTGAGCAGCATTAATTAGATGGAAGCAAAGTACACTTCCATACATCTTCCAGTACCGAAATGCTATGACTTCCCACAGACCCAGCAAACATCTTCTTTAGCCTTTATAGCATAGAGAAATCTTAAGATTCTTGCACAGACTCACCTTCCAAAATAGCAGGTTTCAAGTTGGTCTCCAAGATATCCAGTCTACCATACTTGTGAATCTGGATCAGGGAAAGACGAGAAGGTATAATTTAAGGATCTAACCCAGATCACATCTCTCTGTTTTTGCAATCTAAAAAGATGTATTTCCACTTCTGTTCTTGTGGTTTGAAATGTCTTACCAGTCTCAAAGCCTCTTCCCAAAGAGCCCCTTCTAAGAGCAGGAGAACAGCCTCTTCATAGTCCTAGAAGGAAAGAACAACCATGGGCTGCTGCTGACAGTAACACATGTTCAGGTAGAAGCTATTTAGATGGGTATTTCTATATAGCAGTATCTCAGTCAAGAGAGAAAAACACTACTATGCCAGCTATTTTGAGGTGTTGACATAAAAACCCAAACAAGCAAACAAAAATCACAAATCAACTCAGCAAAACTGTCACTTCTCCCATATTAAGGGGAAATCCCTCTAGAACTCTGTCTTCCTTATTCCAGCCCTTATGTTTCAGCTCTCTGAGACAAAAGTTGTTCATACCAAAGCATGGGCAGCCTCAGGAGTGGAAAAACTCAGGGACACAGCATTTATCCCCACCCTGCTCACTGCATCACCCAGGCCTGCTCTGCCCTCCCCAAGGGGGCCCATGGCACAGACTGTTTTGCTGTCAGCATGCATGGAGTCACATGTGGTGCAGGAGAACAAAGAAAACACAGATGGTGTATGTGACGACAGTTACTGGGCATTACTGGGACACAAGTAGGAGGATGATTACATTACCTCAGTGTACTGCTCCAGGAGTATGGCTGCCTCTGCATACTTCCTCTGTTCAACTAGTTTTCCTACAAGAAAAAGTGGAGTTTCAGCTTTTCAGAAACAGCTGGATATCGTGCCAGAAAACGAAAAAGTAGAGGAAAATCCCACTCACGGAGACACTTTCTATCTGCTCATACATGTACTCAGTTGCTAAATTACAGCTGTAAT
This sequence comes from Toxostoma redivivum, assembly GCA_013397375.1. Taxonomy (NCBI): domain Eukaryota; kingdom Metazoa; phylum Chordata; class Aves; order Passeriformes; family Mimidae; genus Toxostoma; species Toxostoma redivivum. The sequence continues at coordinate 96,432 of VXBI01004749.1, forward strand.
TTAAAAAGGGCACCATAAAAAAAGCATTAAAGGATGAAGTATTTAAATCATATTAAGTCACAGAAAAAGCAAATACTGGAGTATCTAATTCTGGAAGACTAGACTCCCAGAATCCATATTCCTTCTGTGTTAAGTGACCCTTCGTAAGCTCTGCCTTTGAGTAAGGCTGAATTTAGGACAATGCTCCATTCTCTTGCTGAAATATACATCAGGTCCACAACACACCTCATGTCTGATGTGTTAGTGAGCACAAATTCTGTGACCAACTACCTTCTTCTCCTTAGGACAACACACAGCTTTATGTATTAGCTGGTCCTAGCTGCTAACTGGCTTGAAGGAGAAAACTGAAGATGCAGCTCCAAATTATCCAATAGCCTTTAAGGTTGGTGAATAGGCACTTGCACTAGTTAATGTCCAGAGGCCTCAGCAACATCAGACACTTCAGCACCTGTCCATTCCCTGAAGTTAACTCATGAGGGAATTTGGAAGAGCAGTCTGGCAACCAGCTGCAAGGAAAAAATGCAAGAAGCAAAGCACTGGGCAGTCAAGGCCTAGGCTGCCTACCAATTCAGCTTCAATATCTTTTGGTTCCTTTGAGAAACAAACGTCATGTGCAAATGCACAAACCCTTGGGAAAACATGGGATCTTTGTTCTCATTTAAGAAAAGCACTGCTGAATACTGAGGTTTTCACTGAATTTTAGGAAAAATTGAAGTGAACCATAAACAACAGCAGCCACTTCTGCTCTGCATATTTCCATCTCTTCAAGGCCTACCTGCCATGCTCCGTGCCAAGCTGGACAGCTTATCCTTTGTGTAACCAAGCCGTGATGCCATGCACAGGGCTTGCTGCCAGCTGCCACTGCTCTGAAAAGCATTAAGTGCTTTTGCAAAGATGCCAGCACGACCAAATATCAATGCAGCCTGTTCATACAGCTGCCTCTGCATCAAGTACTCTCCATATGCATCACTGATATCCTGAAAGAAAGGGACAAAAAAAGGGAAAAAAAAGGGAAAAAAAAGGTTAGTAAGGTCAGTAGCAGTCCTCCATTAGTAAAAATTAAGGGTCCATCAACAAAAGCTTCTTACCCAGCTTCTCCAAGGAATTTCTAGGCATGAAGTTTCTATCCCCTTTCAAACTATATCAAGCCAAGGGCTGATGATCAGCATATGGACACACTTCACAGAACTACAGCAAGTGACACAGGGAGGCACTTAACTCTCCAAACCAAATGCTGGGTAAACTCGATACTGTAGGAAACCAGATCCCTCCTCCCCACTCATATGAGCAGTCAGAATGCCCCTCTGAACCAAACGACTTTAGGAAACAAACACTGGCCCAAGGGAACACGCAAGCCCTGTAACTCTTAGGCACAGGCTACTCAAAGCTCACCGTCTCCATGAGAAGGAGTAAGTGGATTTGACTGGAAGGATACAGAGGGAATAATCAAACACTCCCAATGAGTCATTCAGAAACAGAAGTCCCTCATGAGTAAAGACTCCTTTCTACTTTCACTGTGTTGAAAATAGACCAATTTTCTCTACTTCCCCTCTCACTCAACTCGTCCTTGTACAAAGGCTTATGTGTTGTGTATTTACAGTATCTGTATTAGATTACATTGAATGCATTTATATTTTAACTCAGCCTTGGACAAGCTAAAGTTCTTCAGTAACACTGAAACCAGTAAGGGACACTATATATTAGGAAACAGCACATTTCAAAATGTCCAAGTTCTACAGCACTTTTCTGAATAGTTTAAGGATAATTAATTGTCCCCACACAATCTGCAAGCCACATAGAGACCAAAATAAGGAGAAGTCTTCCTGAGATTATGGGAGTTATTCAGCAAGATAGTGCAGCAGACAAAACAGGTGCTCTCTCTGAGTCACAGGATCGAAGGAGTAACAACCACCGATGACCAGATCCTGTGGACACACATTTGAGAAAGCTAGGAAAATTATAGCCTGGAAGATCTTCCAGGCCGGAGCTTCTCAGCTCCGTTCTCAGGCTGATAAGCTGGTTCAGCTGCAGCCAGGGCCAATTTCTCCCAGGATGATAATCTGGTCAAAATAGAATGGAATTAACAACCTTGATTAACACCTGTCTTGGTGCATGACCAGGCCTGGGAAAGAAGTGTCTTCTCTCTGCTCCAATCAGCTTTACCCTGTCTTTCATGTTTCAGGAGACTATACTTAAGCTGCGTGTTTTTTAGACCTAGCAGTTACAAGGTCCCAGAGGGTTAGTGCTGAGAGTCATTTCAGCTATCTAAGAAGAGGGTCTCAGACAACACTGGAATACCATTGATACAGAACTTGAACACAAGCAGCTGCAGTTTCATTCCTGCCTTCATGCAAGATCCTGAGGAGATACAAACACATGCACAAGGGAATATAAAGCTTTGACATTGCATTGTCACGAGCTTACACACCTTGTACTCCTGAGTACTAGAGGGGTACAGTTTCAAGGCCTCAGAATACAGATTCTGATCTTTCACCAAGTTCAAAAATTCAGAGAAGTGTTCAGGACCTGCAGAAATAATTTAAATTTTGTAAAAATAGAAGAGAAATATATGGCCCTCCCGGCTCCCAGACAGTCTGAGTTCACAACATGAAGAAGAAACCAGAGGTGCCTGGGTGGAAGAGCACCATCCTACTACTGTAAAATCAAGGCATTCACTTCCTTGAGGTTTTGCCAGAGAAATTAACCAGGCACAATTCACTTGAACAGGAATAACACAGGACTTCACGTGCTTCATGAGCACAGAGGAGTAAACATTTCTTTCTTTCCATACCAAGCTACAGTACAAAATCAAGTAGCAGAAGTTCACCACGCATTACCAGATGGGAAGACGATCTTGTGCAATCCTTCTCTTTCTTTAGCTATTTCCCCCAAAGCCTCTCCAAAATGGAAATGTTACACTGCAGAAATCCTCCTTAGGACACCTACCACATTTGCTGAGGTGGCCAAGAGCTTTTGTGTATCTCTTCAAATGTCTGTCTATTGTATATCGCTGATAATTGATTTCCATTTTCCGGAGGGTATTTAAGAAAGGCAAGTACTCTTTTGGGTCCTGCAAAGAACAATAAAAACTGCAATTGAGCTAATATGCTAAAATCCTTATTTGTTCCTATCTTCACCAACAGACAGTCCCATATTTGAAAATATGCGGTAACACACTAAAAATGGTGCTTTTTTTCCCAAATATAGGCCATGTTAAAGAATCAATTTGTGCATATACTCTTGCCAGAAATTACTAACTTGAATTACCAGGCTCCCACATAGACTTCACCAGTATCTAAAGGCCTATGTGTCATAGCTAATGTTGTTTTCTATTATCTATGATTATGTATAAATTTGCAGGCATAAAGTTGATCAATTTCCCCACACCAAGGGTGTTCTAAGTAATGGGCAGCAGAATTTGCTGTAACGTTAGGTAACTCTGAGGATGCAGATGGGCATTTCAGTCCAGAGATTTCACATTAAACCCACATGAAGACACACGCTATTATCATGGGAACCACTAAATAAGCAAGAATCAAGAGTACAGAACTGAGAATGGAAGGCATGCAGTCACAAAACTTCAGATACCAATCTCTCCCTTCCCCAGAGATACTTTGCCCTGCTGCTCTAGAAGAGCAGTGTTTCACCTTGAACACGAATAAATTTCCCAAGTTGTGCTCAAGAAGTACCAAAGGATGCAGAGACATGACACATCCCAAGTACACATAGGGCTTCTGAGCAACTGGAATCCTGCCTGGTTAGAGAGTCATTACTAAGAAAACATGCAGGCTGATCTACAGACTACAAAGAACCTCTGAGAAAGTAGAAAAATAAGTTCCTTAGCTGGAACGGTAAGCCAAGACCTTTTGAGACTTTTCTGCCACCATGACGACTAAATCAAAGTCATATGTCCCCAAGGAATAATCATACAATTCATTGACATCCACAAGGAAAAGCAGGTACTTTAGGGCTTCTTCTGCACTCACAGCTTGGGCATATGGTGTAATGCTTTCTGCAACGAGATAAAGCAGCATATGACCTGTTACACCACTAGCAGTGGAACCCTGCTGCAAGGAAAGGACACGTCATCAAGCACAACTTGACATCAGAGAGGGATCATCAGACTAACAGCTTATTCTATCTTGCAGAAGGGTTACTTTGTCTTTACTGGGCAACTTCAAGGACCATCCCAAGCATAGCGCTGAGCATGCAACTGTGATGAGCTCAAAGCACCAGCCCAGAATAAAGGCAAAATTTGATAGTTTGAGATACCAGAATCCAGAACACAAACTTCTTACTCCATGTTGGGAGAACCAGACTTTCAACTGGAAAGTGAAAATAGGTCCAACTCTGGGGTATCTGCCAGCAAACCTAGGTAAAAGGGTGAGCTGAGGGCATGTAGAGCAGCCTATCTTAACAGATATGCTGCTGTACCTAAACACACAGCTGGTTTCAAGTACATTTCTGGTTTTTGGATTGCTCCATAAACAGTGACCTTAAAATAATTCTCTGGATGAACCATGCTAATGATCAAAGTGTTGAGGAACATATTCAATGCAATATCTCAGGGTACAACTGCACTAGGAGCTGCAGGTTGAGCTCTCAGTGGTGAGAGCTCCAGTGTGAACTGCCAACTGCATAACAAAGGGGACAGAGACCTGTGAGACACAGCAGGAGCTGAGGATCTCCAGATTTTTGCAGAGATAGACGGTGAAGGGATAAAAATTCTCACAGGCTCAGGGGTTCCCCTTGTTGCCTCCTCAGAGGCACCACCCGGAGCTGCTATTTTATTACTTAGCTATTGCACTAAGACTAAATTATATTAAGGATCAAGATACCTGAGACTCCGCTATGGAAACCTGAGGTTGAACTGCTAAGGAATCCTGGTCTGTGAGTGTGAGGGGTGTAGCTGAGGGGGGTGGTCCCAGCTCAGGTGGTGCAAATGTGACTGTCAGTGTGGCTTCTGGGTGGTCAGATGGGGAAGTTTCCTCCTATACAGTTTTGGTTGGACAGTGAAGTTTCCTTAACACAAAGCTCCTGCAAACCAGCCATTTTCAAAACTTTTGAGTTCCTGATACAAACCTCGAAGATCGTGAACCTTCTGGAGAGCGATTTCCAGTTCTGGAGGACTTTTCTTTACATGTGCTGTCAGTATTGATAGGCAGTATCTGAAAAAAAGAGAAGTAGTGAATGAAAAAGTGAGGGGGCAGAAACATAGCTTCCTCCTTTTTTAGCACAGTTTGTGCAAATTCTAGTTTATGTCTTAGTAAAAAACATAAAAATGAAACTGCTCAGGCACTTTGATCCTCCTAGAGGAAGGCAGCAAACATGGGAAAAGAACAGAATATACCATAAAGGTTCTTTACTCAGCATGTCTTCCCATACATGTCACAAAGCTGGAGGTGTGTTTTGAGTAAAATGGGCTTCCTAACCATACCAGCCAGCATGACGAAGAGGACACACCTCTCCCTGAAAGCTCAGATAGGTGGACACAGTTTTCCAAATGAAATCTGGCATGAAAATAGCCTTTTTTAATAAAAGAAAAGCTTCCTAGGGTGTTATTTATACTTCCATACATCTCATGTTTACTATTTCAAAATAGCTTTTCCTGCCAAGCAGATGCTTTATTTTCTGAAACAGTTTGCTGTAAAGCATCTAAATTCTCAGGGCTCAGCAGCTACGCACCACTTGTTGCTCCTCTCTCCACTGTTGAATGCCAAGCTGCTAATAGTTTAGTACATTTCATGGGGCACTGTTATTATCCTATTTTCCCAGCTTTTATCTTTGTCTGGTATTGATTCATCCAAGGAGGATGGTTACCAAAAAGGTATCAGGAACATGGAGCTGATCATTTACAAAGTAATTCAGTGTCAAATGGAACAGCTGATATCTTTCCTAAGGGCCAGCTGCTTCAAAGAGTCAGCAACTCACCAAGATGACAATCTTGCTTATGTCTCCTTTCCTACACAGACTGATCCTAAATTGGTGTATCTCCTAAACCTTTATAAGCATCCTGCATCTATTATTTTAATTCTGGTAAAATGTTGGTATGCTATCTGTGGAATTATTAAATGTTTCCAGGACAGCATCCTTACAGAAGCAAGACATGGTATAGTTAATTTTGTGGAGCACAAGCTCACTTCAGAGAACCTAGGGTCAAACAATTTGTCAAGGACAAGATGTCAAGGACAGCTTTGCTTCCTGCTAATGAACTACATAGAAATCTCTCTAATGGTTCCTTCACCTACAATAAAAAAGTGCTCACTTTTGAGGGTCAATGTGTTCCATGGCAACCCTCATCACATCACATATGAGGTTTACTTTTTTCTGATCAGGATGCTGGTGTGGCTGGCTGATAATGCTGTCATTTGGAGATGGGTACATACTCTTCGTGAAATCTTCTTCTCTAGATAAAAACAGGTAATGTGAGTAAGAGCACAGTCCACCACATAGCCCAGAATAAAGATAATAAGGTTAAGGAACTCAAATGCATGCAGAAAATAACTACTCATTAACTGCAACACTAACAGGAAGCTCTCCAAAAATCTCTGTCAGTCCAAACTGACTGTCAGCCAAGAGAGGCATTTAAAACACCCCTAAAACTCATCAAACAACTACTTCAGTACCAAAAAAAAAAAAATAATCAGAAGGCAAGATTTACAAGATACAGCTGTCTTCTACAAATCCACTTTCAGTGGATTTATCCACTGAACAATTCAGAAAAATAAGCCATTTGCTATAATTTCTGGTCTGGTCAAAACTGAAAATCAAATCAAACACCTAAGTGATAGAACCAGTTACTAGATAATTACTGACTTTAGCAAGCTTGAGAAGTCCTTGAACTACCATTACCATAAAGCCTCATCACCTAGCCTTTAAGAAAATAGGGAACTTGGTTTGAGGATCCAAGCTAGTATCTTGGCCTCAGACTAGATATGCACTGCCATATTTAGTCCCTCCCCTCCCATCCTCTCTTTATGAGTCCTCCCATATACTCCCCTCTTTATGAGGGAACAAAACTTTCTCTGTTCTCATTTACAGCTCTACAGCAACCCAGCAGAGAAGTCAAAGCACTCAGATAATGCACCAATTACTTGCTGCAAAAATCTAATGGCTGCCTGCAAACTGGAATTCCCAACAAGACACACTCTCCCTGAAACTGAGCCTACTCAAGCCTTTATGACTCAACATTCCAGATTTGATTCCTTGCACCCACAATGAAGAGTTGCCAATATTTTGACAAAATAATGTACCACCACTGATTACATGCATGCTTCCATTTGCAGACTTATACTTACTTCAGTTCGGTGAAAAACAAGTTGATATAGTTCACAGAATCTATTTGCCTGATAAAAGTTTCTGCATTTTCCAGAAAAACCTGAAATGAACAAGAGTATTACCACTGTTATTCTGAACACTAAGAACATATATATCAAGTACAAGAATAAATTCAGAGACCTTGTCTGAAAGTACAGGATGAAGGAAATGCTAAATTGGATCTGTCTGTATGATGCTGTTGCAGTGCAGAACAGCCATCACTGCTGAAAGCACCACCTACACTTTTGAGGGCACTGTTCAGTGGATACCAGGGCAGGTTAGTATGGCAAATAACACAAGAGAACTGGGCAGACTTGCCTTGGGGTTGTGATCGTAGAGAAGATTGAGGTTGATTCGCAGCTTCCTCATACACTGAAAAGCTTCCCTGAACATAAGCCTGGAGGAATGAGTCAAGCGGAACAGTTTACATAGTGGATAAGATGCAAATAAAGGCAACTGATGAGAGCTAAGCAGAGAACCAGTGGGAACAGAATAGCCCACACAATAAGCTGTGTAGATAGCCTTCCAGAAAAATGTGCAAGGTCAATACTGTTCACTGCTGACCCTTGCAGTGGGACACACCAGCCTGCAAGGTTGATGAAGCAATACAGAACTTAGATTATTTTTATCTCCATTAAAAGAGAGTGTTACATTTTTTATCAATTTCCCTACCAGGAAATTTCAATATAAATTAATTCAGTAAAAAATGGAAAACAGCCAGCTTAATCCTAAAGTAACTGAGATGTCTGGAGAATGGATCAGATGACAATTTCTCCCACCTATACAATAAACCCTTCAGTGGTGAAGTGAGAAGTACCTGGCACAGCTGAAAGCTAGACTTCTACATGGTCACCCTAGAAAGTTTTGTTCCCTCTAACAAGGTCAATTACTCTGAGTTTAGCTTCCTTCTCTTTTCCAGGTCAGTCAGCCTCTCTCTAACGGCTCAGACCAGGGGAGGGAAGATAAGAATACACCAGTGCCATTTACCTGTCTAGCCACTTCCGAATCTGGGCAAGCACCAGAGCACGATGGTGAATAGTCTCCAGATTTCCTCTTGGCATCTATAACACAAGATCCACACAATTACTTACTTGTACTTACTCTGCCTACATTGTGGAAAAGTGAGGACTGACAAATTTTTTAGGCCTGTCTGCTATTTGCAAGGGCCTGTTTGCTCACTTCAGAGGACATGCAATTTCAACAACGGTGGAAAAATACTTGAATATTCTCTCAGTTCAGAAACGTTCCTACCTCAGAAGGATGAACTCTACCAAACCAGGCATGACCCAGAGCAATCTGATCAAGTTTTCATGTTAGCCCTGATCTGAGGAGGATGTTGGGCTCCACACCTCCAAAATATTATTATATCCTCCTCCATTCTGGGCATCTCTGGCAGTCCTGAAGAGTGAGTTCAGCAAAAAACTAAGTGCCAATGCTAACGGAGGGCTGCTAGGAAGTACTAGGAAGTGAATCTTGTGATTCATGATGAGAGGCCACAATATGTAGCACTACAATACTTCAATCATAAGGAACTTGAATAGCCCTTCCCAGTTCTGCATATACCTATCTGCCTGTACTGAACCTAACTCCCAAAGGTAGGCTCAAAATCCCTCTGCATCCAGCTGGGCAGCTGGATTTTAGGGAGATGTGTGAGGTGCTGTGCTGCAGCACTGCCGGGCACCAGCTTTGCAGCACTGTACATCTTGTTTGCAGGTTGGTCAGGTGGCCACAGTGGCAGGCCCCTGCACACCCTGACAACACATCAGCACATGTGGGCAGAGCACTGACCTGCAGCACCACCTTTGTGTCCTGAGGAACAACGGTGATGATACGCGAACCTCGCTCCACCTTGCGCAGGGTCTCACTGCTGGGTGCAGCAGCGCTGCTCAGGCTAGCCTGGAGGGCTGAAGACAACTTTTATCAGCACACATGGCAACATGCAACACAGTGCCCCATTAAGGACCTCCTATGCTGTAGGCAAGGTTGTACTGGACCAACCATGTCACCAGTACAGCAGTGATCTTCAACAATTCTGACAGGATGAGAACTTGCTGAATGCTAGTGACTGCTGTACCTGTACACAGGTGTGTCCTCTGCACAACAGGATGACAAAACTCAACAAATCAGGTGAAAGTAGCCTGAAGGATGTAAAAGGACCCTTTTGTTGTTCTCCTGCCTTTACCAAAGTCATGATACCTCTCACAGCCAGACACCACCAGAAACTCTTTCTACAGTGATCCCTCTCTACCACACATCCTCAAACAGCACATAGACTTCTTCTTTTGGACATGGAGGGAAGGGAGAGAATGCAAGGTTAGGCAGTTGGAAACAGTGTTAGAGTCAACTACAGCACAAATTCTCTTCCCTATGGAAAGCATGTGATATATAGTTAGTTTCCTGAGCTCTCTGTAGATTTCTGAAAGCAGCTCTCTTACTCTCATCTCTTAAACACTTCCTTTGAGGAACGCAAATACAACATTTTTGGATGTGAAAAATGGCGACATCTTGCGTTTCCAAGACAAATGCTACGAGTTATCAGCAGGCAGCCAGTGCTGATATTTACCCTTCACTGATAAGTTCTTCAAGCAGAAGCACTGACAGGTGTGTGAGTTGGTTGTCACCAACAAAAACTCATTGTATGTTGCGAACGATGTGATGTTAGAAGCAACCTGTAAAAAAAATGAAGTTTATCACAGTTTAGATCAGAACACGGAAGCTGCCTTCGGCAGGGAAAAAGGGTATGAAATGAGGGGCAAAAGCTTTGTACCTCAATATCATTAACAAAAAACCGGCAACGATCCGTGAGGCCCAGGATAACCTCCTGTAATTAAAATAATAACAACTATGAGCTATCAGCATCACAACCTCCAGTCTTTCACAACACTGACAAGCACTGATTAAACTACCTTACAATTAGGTAACGAGTACCTCATGTGAATTGGGGAAGCAGACAGCAAGTCATCCAACATCTCTTCCAGGAGGACTTAAACTTGAACATCTTTAAACACTGCTGGTTGAAAACTCAGCTTGGCCTACCCTGTAACTACACAGTAGCAAAATGGAAGCAGAAGCCATGCTAGAAATCTAGCTGCTTTTCTATTCAGCAGAACTTGGTCTGGGATACCAGAGGAAAAGCAACACTACAGAGCAGAGCAAAACAGCTTCCTTCAGCTGGATGCACACTGAAGGAAGGAAACACCTGAAATAACAGCAAAACAGCTAGTCATTCTTTAAGCCGTTGTAACTATCAAGAAACCATCTCCAATATGAAAAACCAGTAGCAGGACATCTGCAGTAACTCAGTGCAGCTATATTTGCTAACAGGTTAAGTTCAAATGAAACAAAGCAAAACGGTCCTTTCAAGAAGAGTGTGGTAGTAACTGCTAGAAATTTCCAATCTGAATTTTCTTACTCTTCAATGAAATTATTCATTGTATTCATAGAAGGGGTGATTGGGTGTTAACTGCAATCCACCCAGAATATTCTACAAGCCAAGGGAAGATAACCTCTCGGCTCTGCAAAGGGCCTTATGAAGAACATAATGAACTAGTATCACTGGGCCCTGGGCAGAAGACCATGGTGTTACTTTTGGCACAGAGAACAACTGAGTAGGGAATTTAATCTGTTCATAGTCTTACTTACTTCACCACTGATCCTCGTGATAGAAGTCTGCACACAGCGGTAGGGGAACTGAACAGCAGAGCTACTGCTACTCCGCCAGGGCTCAAGGACTGGAGTAGAAGCCTCTAAGGAGCAAAGGAGATCTAATTTTTTTTCCAGCCAATCAAAAATTCATACATTAAAACCACATGACACGAATCTTAAGAAAACCAGAACTAGGAATACACTACTATCTGACAGAGGGGCAGTATGCTGGCACTGAAAGTCCAGGACACAGCGGACAAGAAGGTGGTAACTTCCAGGGGCTCAGTAGTACCTTTATTCCACTGTGAAATGAGAGAGAAGATCTATGGATGTGGCAGTATGTCAGCACTGAACTTTGTGTGTGTGTATATTCGTGTTAACATATGCATGTTAACATATTCGTGTTAACATATCCATGTATATATATATAAAGTTGCCTTTAATTGAATTCTGACACAAATCACTAATTTCAGCCCATTTCTGGGAGCAGAGGAAATATAAAAGCAGCACCAACTACTCAGTAAGAGTCACTCATGTCCCTGAAAGTCAAATACTCATTAAACCTTTTAAGAAATATGTAACAACTACACCTAAGATTAAGAAGGGCCCAGCTTACCCCACAGGTATTTTAGGATCCGTCCATCTGTCAGCTGCAGAGCTACAGTTTTGGTAACTGGGCTGCAGTACAGGCTGATCACTTCTCCATCTACAGGCACTGACAACCTGATGCAAGACAGAGACAACACAGAACATCAGTCACAGCAAATACACTTAAGAGCAGATACCTTGTTCCCGCCTTTCTTGTAGTCAGATGAAAAGATGTACATCTGAAGCCTGAACATACTTTATCCATGTAAGGATCTTGTGAAGTCTTCTCACATTTATGTCAGCTGACAGTGGCACCACAGAGCACCAGCTACTCTAGCCAACAGGCATCTGCCTAACTGTGCTGGTCACTCTCTGCACTGCAGCACTCTGCAAACACACCCCTCTTTTTCTGTTCTACAGTTCACAAGCAGATCATTCTCTTTGCTGGGTGAGTGCTGTAAAAAGCAGCTCTCCCAATCTCTTTGGGAACTGTTTTTCTGTACCCCAGGTGGTTTTCTTTTGTGTCTAGTTTTAGCTCAACTGGCCCCACAAAGACCAGCAGGTGAGTAGGACGAGAAGGAGGAAGAGGGCTGCAGTTTTGATGGCTACTGGTCCCCTTCTGGACCTTGATAATGGTGGGAAAAGGGTAAAATGGAGAAATTCAGTGTCATGTGCTATCCTCTCTCCCCAAGGGCCTCAAATTCCAAGGAACACAGATATCCTGTACTGATACATGCATGTTTAGCATGCACCCTTGCCAGGCTACATGTAGGCATTAGGACCACAGGCAAGTGCTGACTAGTAGGCAGCTTCATGAACTATTTGGTTCTCCCACCAGAAGAGAGCCAAATTCCTTAACCCATGGCTTCCAGGCTGCAGGTCTAATAAGAAACTTAATTCCTTCTAGGCACTGTCCAGAAGTGTTCTCAGACTTCAGCCAAAACTGACAGATCTCTAGTACCGTAAATTCAGGCACTCTTCTTCTGCTCCAGCCACGTGAGGCACTGCAGTCAGATGGTGAAGGACAGACTGAGCAGCATGCTGACCTTGACCAACAACCAAGAAGCTGCCATCTGGCAGCCAGGTGAGAAATCGGAGCCCCAGAGGATTCATTACTTCATTGCTGCTGCTGTTCACGTCGACTCTGTCACAAAGTAAGAGAGGTTGGCACAAAAATAGAACCTGATTTCAGTAGGCCATCTCACTAGAGAGGCAGAGGACTTCTAAGCACAGCCTGGCTGTACAAATACACAGCATGGCTGGGAGGGTTCTGGTGCTGAAACACGGATACCTAAAGCATGAATCCTACCACAGGCTGAGCTGGAGATAAAGGATGATACCTAGGAAGCTCCATCTGTTTTTCCTAGGTAGTACTGCCTCCATGCCAACTACCTCTAGGAACAAATGGAGAGCATGGTGGGATTTTTAACCTCAACACTGTCTCTGCCATGCAAGCAGCTCTGGTGCTCTGTGTGTTGTGATCATGGGCCTGGGCACTGCATGATCATTCCTTTGTGCACCAGGCACAGAAAGGGATATCTAAGTGCTGTCACTAACAGTCACTGGTTCCGCCAGATTGAGATCTCAGTAAAAGGCATTTCTCATCACTAGTTGCAGACACTGTCAACAAAATGAAACCATGTTATCTGACAGCCTCTTAAAAATCATGAGAAAAGTGGTCAGAGCTGTGACATCTAAAGCACCCAGTCAGATATAGCCCTTTTCTCCCCTCTACAGCTGTAGTAGTTCTTTATTACCTGTAGGTTTTATCCAAATATGGTGTTTCCACAGCTGCTTTAAAGCCATTTCCACCCACAGCTCCAAACTCAACAGAAGGGTCATTCACTATACTCTGTCCTAGCAAACACAAAGCACAGCAACGCAGAGTTTAGAGATCCACCCAACAGAGCCCCTTCCATCTTCAATCTTAACAAAAAGTAGATGCTACATGAAAGTATAAAAAAGTCAGAAAACTTTTGTACAAAGTTTTGTACAGCCAAAATGTAATTCTCATTAACACTCTGAGGAAGACAGTCACCTTCCAACATTGCAGCACGAAACAGCTGTTTCCTTACAGCACACTGTATACAGAACTCCTTTGGGAAGTGCTGGGTGCCCCAGACAGATTCTCAGACACTGTGCCGCACTCAAGTTGAAACCAGGCAGGGGAATATTATCAGCACAATTACATAGTCAAATGCCAAAGAATGTCTTCTCACAAAGTTAATGCACTTCACTAGTCTCCCAAGGTACTGTTCTCAGGAACAGAGAGTTTCTTTTAACGAAGTTGCAACATGCTCTCACCATATCTGTACAGAGAGATCCTGTTATCAGCATCCAGGACAGCCATGTCCCCGCTGTGTTTGGGATCTGTGTGAAATGCAACCTGATTAACTGCCTGTTGGAGCTGGAGCTCATAGGTACACATGGGTGGAGGAACCACAGCATGCTGGAAGGCTGTGACAAGCACTTTATCTGTGGAAGAAAACAGAAGAAAACCCAAGATGCACCCGAGTCCAAATGTTAGTGAAACTCTTTCTGGATTCTTTATTGGAAGCAGAAATAATGATACAGAAAAATGGCTGCTGTGCTCTTAGTGGTTTCCTTCATTGAGCTATCCTGTCTATCAATTACACAGACCCCTCCCTAAAAGCTTTCTAGAAACAACTAAAAGAACTGAATATAAAAGACTACCCCACCTTTTTTGACCCTACAGCTGGAAAACTGTTCCACTGCTTACCTCCATCTATAACAGCCACATTTGCCATATGTTGACTATTCTCCCCCAGACCATGGTCTGTAGTCCAATGCCAATCATAGAAGAGGTAATGCCAACCCTGGCAGAGTATATGTAGTCTATACAAGTTCTCTCGGTCCCATAGCAGTGACACCAACTGATTTTCCTCCAGGCTACCGAAGTGCAGACTTTGCTTCAGGTACCAGTGATAGTTCCCTGTGGTCCACAGCTGAACTGTAAAAAAACAAATAGTTACCACAGACTAGTATTTGAGACTCAGCTCAAACACTCTCTCCCAACCACCACTGCCCTCCTAGGGGTGGGTTAAGTGCAATTAAAACAACAGTTCTAGTCTTCAGTCCACGAGCTGTGTCATACAATACACAGCACAAGAAAATACTTGTTTTGTGCAAAAGTCAATCTTAAATTCACTGAGCTATCCTTGTGAGATGGTACCCTTGTTTAATGAAGGGCTTAGACCTTTAGTAAACCATTTGTATCACTGCCAGTTACAGCAGTCTGGAAGACGCTTTGAACTCAGGCTGAACTACCAGTTCTTCCTCACCAGCTGTGCTGGCTTAGGCTGGGGTAGTTAATTTTCTTCACAGTGTCAAGTATGGGACTGTGTCTTGGATTTGTGCTGAACACAGGGCGGCTAAGTGATGTTTTAGCTATTGTTGAGCAGAGTTTACAGAGAGCCAAGGTCTTTTCTGCTCCTTGTACTGCCAAGCTGGCAAGGAAGTTGGGATGCATAGGAGGTCAGGAGGGGACACAGCCAGGGCAGGTGACTCCAGCTGACTAAAGGAATATTTCAGACTATATGACATTATGTTCACATATAAAGTCAGAGGAAGAAGGAGGAGGAGGGGGATATTTGGAATGATGGCATTTTTATTCCCAAGTAACCACTACACATGATGGGGCCCTGCTGTTCTGGAGAGGCTGAACACCTGCCTGTCCATGGGAAACAGTGAATGAATTCCTTGCTTTGCTTTTTATGGAATGTGTGGCTTTTGCTTTTTCATAGTAAACTGTTAATTATCTCAACCCACAACTTTTCCAGCTTTTACCCTCCTAATTCTCTCCCTTATCTTGCTAGTGGGGAAGTGGGCAAATGTGGGGCTTGGCTACTGTCTACAGTTAAACCTTGACACCAGCACAGCAGTCTCAAAGCCATAGGTAAGCCTCCAGTGTCAAGTACCCACTGCTAATAACATTTGCAGGCAAGTGTTAAGAGCCAGAGCCTCATGGAGTGCTCTCACCATAAGTGTTTGGGTTGGAGTTTTCCACCTTCAGGTCTTCCAGCCATATAGCCAGGATTGTAGAATCTGCATTCCAAAGCATTTCATTAACCTGCAGAAACAAACATGGCTCTTACTGATATTCCAACTCCCAGAAAGTTTACAAGACCAGGAGGTGTTCCAACAACAAAAGGTGCATCAGTTAATATACAAACAGAGTGCTTGTGTATTGCAAAACTCCTGACAAGGCATCCTGAGAAGACCACAGATGAAGAAGCCACAAAAATGACAGCAGCTTTCCTTGACATTGAGGAAGCATCCGCCAAAAGACATCTCAGCATCCAAACACAGAAGCTGAAGTAATGCTCTAGCAAAAGCTTCTCATTTATTTGGGATAATATGAGTACAAAACCTCAGTCTTACAATGGCTGACATGCTGAAAAGTACTTTTGAATCATTTGCCTAGTATAAAGTATACAGAGCCCAGAAGTAACCCAGGGCTACAATCATCCTACACTACATGTCTTTGTGCTACGGGCTTGCAGAAGGCATTACATCTTCTCCACTGGCTTCTTCACTGTTCTCTTTTCAGGTCACTTCTTCCATTAGGATAAGCACAAAGTATTAGATTAAAAACCTCTTCCTAGAATCTGCAAGAGATCTAGTCCTCTTCTCCATTACACTCCTATCAAAGAAGCCCAGATAAAGAACTTACTTTGACCTGTCCTTTCTGGAAAGGGAGGGTGAACTCTCCATGAAGAAGTCCATTCTTTTCCAAAAAAACCACATCATGTCTGTTGGGTTTTTCTTGTGTAGATGCTATCAGATTTCCTGAGGGCCTTAAGAAAGAGCCAAAGGAAAATTCACTGCTCATACAATAACTAACTGTCATTTTAAACCCCAGTCATCTCACTTTTTTTCCAGTAACACAAAGAAAAAGGCAGCAGAGGATGTGTTTTCCTCAGCATTGTTCAGACAGTCACATGTCCAGCATAGATCAGAGCTTATGTTATCTTCAGGTAACTAAATTAATGTCAGTACTAGGAGAGGAACCTGAAAAAATTTTTTATACAGTTGAGCCCAAACCCACTTAACACTGACTATATGCAGAGAATCTATGCCTTCTTCCCACTTGTGATACAAGTATTAGAATTTTCAGGGTTTAAAGGGCTACTTTTCCTCATGCTGAATCAGAAGGCAATTTTCTTCAAGTTTTGGGAAAAATCAACAAAAGGCTGAAAAAATTAAAATGACGGTGATCAAAGACTGGGAATAACAAGGAACACTGCTGTTGGCATGCAGACTGCAGTACTACTCACTTCCAGGACAGTGCTTGTTCTAATCCTGAGATAGGCTCACTTGTTGACTGCAGCACAAGCTCTCTACTCCATACCCGGACCTTCCGAGCACCTACAGGTTGAGAGAGCAATGAGACAAAGGTCTAAAAAAACATTGTGAAGAGACTCCTAATTTAATGAGGGTAGAAGAGCAAATTTTGATGCACATGCATAAAAAGGAGATTTCTCTTGTGCACCTTAAGGGCTAATAACTTATTCTGTGTCAGGCAGTTCTCCCATAGTAACCAAGTGACTAAAGGAATTGTAATAGGAATTTCAGTCTGATGTAGTTTAATCATAATCATTTCCCCCTCCATAAAAACGTTAAAATTTTGCTCTAAATTTATGATCCTCCTTAATCTGAAGTACTGAAGGTAAAAACTCAAATGTGTGGAATAGCAGTATGGTTTGATGCAGTTCCGTATGTTGACCAATACACTTAAACTGCTTAAAAAATAGTATTTATCATGGAAAACATCAGTTACAGTCTTAGAAGTAATGCATGTGCTCATCACCTCTTTGACTTCAGGGTAAAATGAAGGGAAAAGTATCGTAAGTTTTTAAAAAAAGTGTGCAAGGCTAAACTCTAGTATGAGGGACAGTGTGTATATGCACCCAAATAAATTCATCCATGTGGCATGGAGAGCCTATCAGGTATTGCTTAAAGCTTGAGCAGGTGAAAGAAACAGTTCAGATAGTATCTACAAAGTAGTAATCCCTCCTGGCTTCTCACTGAAGTGAAACCAAACCACAAAGAAAGTATTCAAAATGTCGTATCTGTAAAATGGCTCTGAGAATATTAGAGCAGAGAAAAGGGTAATGAAATAGCTCAACTCACCCTCGCTTTAGGTGGCCAACAGATCACAAACAGTTCTCATCTTATCTAGTTTCTGCTTAAGAAGCACTTTACACATGCTGGTATTTCAAAGAAGTTTGGTGCCATACCTGTCTCTGGACAGACAGCACTCACTGCAACAAACTGTCCGTCTCCTCTCCACGTCACCCGAGGCCTGCCATCATCCCAGACTGATGTTGGTAACACTTCCTGAAGCCACACAAAAGGAAGTTGCATCAAAGCTTGGGAAGGCAACTGCTGTCTCTGTCTAAAAAGACTGGTCTTTCAAGATGAAATCCATTCACTAAAAAAGCTTTAAGACTAATAAGTTAAAAACTCACTATTCAAAACATTGTTTTAGCAAATATTAGAATTAAAACTATTTAATTCAATCTGCTCCTCCTCCAAGTGCATATGACTGTCTCTTCATGTGAGCACACACAATCCTACTTATAGACAGTGCCTAAGTTGGACACAGTGAATTGAGATTTGTTCAGGATTGATGTTGGAATGGCTGCAAATCTTACTTTGAGTTCTGTTTGAAAAGTAATAAGAACTCCTTGATGCTTTCTTCAATTCAAAGGAAGACAAAAACGCTTGATTTCACACAACACAGAAACAGACAGAAGCAACCTATGAAGAGAACTACCAGAAAGGTGGTGGCAAATCAGCACCACAGGAACAACAGAAACTCTATTTATGCATGTTTTTCCTGAGAGAGCATTGGCTTGACACAAAAAAAAGCAACATAATACCGTCTGTTTGCGATGAGCTGCCTGTTTCCCTTCTGATCCATGGAACTGTGTCTCCTTTTTACCCCAACCAAGAGCAACAAACTTTCCTGAAGAAGAAATAATCCTTGTAATGGAAGATTTACAGATAATACCTTAACTACTGTGCGCTATGTACATAACCACAGCCTCAAGCAACCCATATCTTCTCCCCAAAAAGCCCACTGGGAAGTTACGTAGTCTAGAAAGTACTTTGGTACATGGAACTTACTTGAATTTATGCTGACAAGTAACAATATAGACTTTACCCTTCAGCTGTCCAGCAGCATTACAGTCTAAATAAAATATCTCCTGGGGCCTCAAAGTGGTCAGCTCCATTTCCTTACTTTCCACATATCAATTACACCAGCTAGGGCGACTTCATTTCAGTGCACCTCTCACCTTCTCCAAACTCATCTTGGTGGATTTGCTTCTCAGTAATTGGTTCAAAATCCCTTGTCATCATGATGAGTGTCTGCTGACCTGCAAGGCAGATATTAAATATAATATTGGTAATGATATCTGCAGCAAATAAAAACTCAAATGTTCTCCTGTGTGCTCCTATTGCTCTGTCGTGGACCTGAATATAGAAAACATGCTACTAAGAGAGAACATATCCTTCAAAGCAAGAAACCTCAAACTGGAATGGAACACTTCCAAGTTTTTCTCCTCAAAAACACACTTCCTGGCCTAACCCTAATAACTTTTTTCACCTTCCAAACAAGTACCTGGTTCCTTTTCTTTTGAGATATGAAGGATAAGAAAGAGACTGGGAACACATGGATTTATGAAGAGACCACACCATCCTGATAACCTCCTACAATGAGATGACCAGCTTGTGGATATGAGGAGAACAGTGGATTTCATTTATCTTGACTTTAACAAGGCTTTTAATGCTGTGTTCCACAATATCATCGCACACAAAAACATGAAGTATGGCATAGATAAAAGGACAGTGAAAAAACCAGCTGAACTGCCTCAAAAGCTTGCTAGCACTGTCAATAAGTGCAGCTCCAGAGCTCCAGGTCAGTCACTGGCATGCTTCTGGACACTAGAGGCAATG
Source organism: Toxostoma redivivum (assembly GCA_013397375.1). Lineage (NCBI taxonomy): Eukaryota > Metazoa > Chordata > Aves > Passeriformes > Mimidae > Toxostoma > Toxostoma redivivum. Next base: position 115,965 of record VXBI01004749.1, read on the forward strand.
ATTAACATCTTCCTTAATGACCTGGAGCATGGGACCCTCAGCAAGTTTGTAGATGACGCAGAACTGGGAGAAGCAGCAGGTACAGCAGAAGGTTGTGCTGCTGTTCACAGGGACCCTGTCATGTAGGCAAGATGTCCAAAACTTCATAAAGCTCAACAAGAAAAAAAGCCATGTTCTGCATATGGAAAATAATAATCTCTGGGATTAGACTGGGAACCAAGTGGCTAGAGAGTAGCTTGGAAAAAAACCATAAACTATGTTTCCTGAGGCACCTAGTTTCACTAGCTAGCAGTATGCCAGGCTGCAAAGGTGGACAACAGCATCCTGGCTGCATTAGGAGTGCTGCCAGCAGGTTGTGGGAGGTGATCTTGCTCCTCTACTCAGTGCTGGTGAGACACATGGAATGCTGACTCCATTTCTGGGCTTCCTAGTGCAAGACAGGCAAGGACATACTGGAATGAGTCTTGCAAAGAGTCAAAATCATGATTGAGGGCTTGAAAAATTGGTCACATGAGTGGAGGCTGAGACAAGCCAGACTGCTGTGGAGAGAAGGCTCCAGGGGAATCTCATCAGTGTGTATAAATATATTATGTGGGAAGGTAGGGTACAGTACAGAAGACACAGCCACATTTTTTACGCTGAGGAACAGCGTAAGAGGCAATGGGCACAAACTAAAATACAGAAAATTCCCTTAAAACCTAAGAAAAGTTTTTTTTTTTTTTTTACTCTGAGGGTGGTTACAGATAGAAACAGGATGCCCACAGGAGTTGTGGGGGTCTCAGAACTAACTGGGCACAATGCCCCAACAACTTGCTCCAGGTAACACACTTTGAGCAAAGTGGTCGGAATAGCCAATCTCCAGAGTTCCCTTTCAGTCTCAAGCACTCTATGATTCTGTTTTGTCTGAGGCTAATTTTATTTTCTAGGTGAATAGGCTAATTTTATTTTCTAGGTGAGTCACAACTGTAGTTAATTAGGGCCTGTAACACATATATTTCCTACCAAAGGCCAAGAAACAGCTTTTGTTACTAAGAAGTCAAACGGTGATATAAAGAAGTCTTTGTGCTTTTGAGGCAAGATCAAATGTACTCTCTGGGAAGATTTTAAAGCCTAAAAACTCTTCCACTAAGAAGCTTTTTCGGCCTAACCAATTTCTGCTTGGATCTATGAAGCACTTTATGAATAATGAAATTAAATCTAATGTATAGGACCTGGTAGGTTTTTCCACTTTAAGTCCTAGTCCCAATTTTATCACTTTTTCTTCCTCTCTGTCAATCTTAGTTATGTTTTGTGCTTTGACCATAGAGAGTTTCACTTCTACAGGCAGAAAGCTTACAGGCTGTTGTTGATACCTGTTGCAAGCAAAACAAGCTCTTGGTCAGGACTCCAGCTCATAACACTCAGACCGCTGTCCACACTTCCAACACATTCCACCTGAAAGACCAAAATAAGATCACAGGAACATGAGTGCAGCACTATCTGAGCACAAAAGCAAAAGTCACCAAGGCAAAAGAAAAACTGCCTCCTACTTAAAAATGTCAAAAGTCTAACTTCAGACTTTGTGTTGAAAAAAACAAAAGATACATTTCTGACTAAAAATGGTTCCAGAATGTTTATGAATGAGAGCCCAAGTAATGTAGAGTCTAGCACATCCTACCACACACCATTTTAGAAAGAGCTTTATTCTGCAATTCTCACTCTTATGTCAGCACATATAGTGTCAATATTAATATGGCCTGATAGGGCCTGCGATTACATTGGTAAATATTCTTTAGTAAAAAAACACAGACATCATGATTCCTACCTAGAGAATTTCAATACACAGGTTGGAAACAAACTCTGACCAGCCTGTGTGTGCTGAACTTTGCAACTGTGAGTGTCAAAGTTTATGGAAAATTGGGCTAGCTTTACTGAGCTGTCATGAGCAAATAATAGCAGTAGGCAGAGAATTTTTGTTATGCATGGTTAACCTGATTTGCAAAAGGCGTGGAATAGAACAACAAATACACTGTGTTAAGCAGCAAGATTATGCTATTCAAGGAATTAGGCTTAGGTGGCACAATCTTTTCAGGTAAGAAAAGTGAGACTAGGCACCAGTCAACAGAGTAACTATCACTCTTGTAGAGAGGGTTTCAGAATAAGCAGAGGAATCTTCCAGATCTCTTTCTTGGTGCCCAGGCTGCACCAAAAGAAGACTGGAAACTGAAGCAAAAAACCAGAAAAGCAAGCCAAAAACCTACAAAATAAAGAATCTGAAGTCAAACCTGTTTGCTGATGCATCTATCAATGCAAAAAAAGTCTCCTGTATTACAAGTTCTGTTAATTTCTATTCCCTTATGACATGTTTTAAGTTGCAATACAGGACACATTTTTCAGCTAACTGCATATCTAAGTGATATCTGCAAATCAAGTGCAAACATGAACCAAAACAGACCAGCTGGAAACAACCACAATTTTACAGCTAACCCAGACAGGCCACTATCATCTCGTGTCCATTTAAACCTGCAGTGTTGGAGTGGTATTGTGGAAGCTGATTCAGATTTCAGAGGGTGCTTGGTTGTGGTGTTTAAGTATCTTGCTGAAGATGGTACAAATCTGACGCATCTGACACTGATGACTGAACAGGAAACAAGAATCTCAATTTCTGCCATATGTGAAGTCATGTAAACATGCATCAACTGATAACAAAACAGTAGCTATACTAAGAATTATGAATGGATTACTTTATTCTTTGCCTAGTTTCAGCAACATCCTCTTTCTGTAAGACTTTCCAGCAGATCCTTTGCTGCTGGGAGCCCAGTAAGCAAACTTAGAGGACCTAGGCTACGGACAGGCAAGCCATCATTTCAATTCCAGTTCTTTTACAGAGCATATATTCTGACTTTAGTCATTCTCAAGATTACCATAAAAATCAGCTTGTCTGCCCAGAGAATAGAGACTAGCCACAGTTCAGTATGCAATGAGCGTATGACTGGCAACTAAAGAAATGATAAGTGTTACTCTTTGCTCTGAGTTTCCCTGGTACTGCTGAGTCTCTCCTGCCATGTTACCTGTTTTGTGCTCAGATTGCACAGTAGGATGTCTCCAGCTGCTGTTGCAACACACACACTCTCCTGCTCTGGAAGATCTTCAACACCCACGATGCAGCCACTTCCATCCTCAGGCAGGAACCCATCCACAGTCAGGGAAACTTCTCTTGAAACCTTGACACAGAAAAGCCGATGCCTTACTAATTACACATCACCTCACTGGGATTTTTAAAGAAATGACAGAGTAAAAGTCATAGATATATTTCATCCTACTGCAGTTACACAAAGCATTACACAGTAGAAAAGAGTGTGTGAATGGCACCAGAAAAAAGCCAACTTGCAAGTACTCATCTTCACTTATCCACAGGAAACCTTGAAGATCCTCTTATAGTAAAAGCGATAGAAGAAAATGAGAAAACCCATATATGGAAGCAAACAATACACAACCTCTAATTTGTCCCGCTAATCCTCTTTCAACACCCTTTTCACACTTCACCACAGTATCAACATTAAGAGGTGCATGGGTAGTTGCTTCAAGTGCACTGCTCTTAAAGGGCATGCAGACTTCTAGACATAGCATAAAAAAACAATTTATATGGAAAATCATTTGGATGGTTAAGGGACAGCAATCTTTGAAAATTAAATCCCCGGAAAGCTCCAAAGGTATTTTGTCAGTTAATTTCAGAACTGAATGTAGTGAAGGAAATAGATGTCTCAGAGTTGCACAGTGAGAAGAAAGCAACTCAGCTCAAACAGGAATTCATGACTCCATAGCATATTATTATTTTAGAGGTATGTTGAGTTTCCCCCCCCCTAGTGCAAAGTTTCAAAAGCTTCCTCTTGTACTCTTCACTATCTCTTTGCCTGCTCGGTTCTGTTTTGTGAACCTGTCCGGATGCAACTGTTCGCCAGGTCGTGCTTAAGACTAAACCACGCGAAAGACACGCGTCTAACACAGCCACACTCCTAAAAAGGCAGATGTAGTATTTTAGAAGCACAAAAAGCCTCTTCAGCCACCAAGACCACAGTGCAGCGGCTCCCACGGCACCGTGAGCCAGCAGCAAGCGGCGGCGGGGAGCAGCAGGAGGGTCCAAGAGCCCGCAGACATCGCCGCGAAGGAGCCGCCCCAGGAAACAGGCGAGTATCCGGCGGGCTCCCGCTGGCCGAGGCGCAAACATTTCATTCCAGCTTTGCAGCCAAAGCCGACCCCAACACGCCGGCAAGCACCAGAACCCTGCCCCACAGCCGCGGCTCTCACCGAGTCCCCGCCGGGATGCAGATCCACAAGCCCGTACTGGGAGCCCACGACAACCACGCCGGGCTCGGCGCCGAGGCAGAAGCACTGCGGGGTGCCCGTGGCGGCGGCGGAGCGGCACCCNGTGCCCCGGGCGGCCGCCGGGGCGCCCCCCGCCGGCCCGCAGCAGCCGCAGGTTCCTCATGGTGGAGGGAACGAACGATGGAGGCCGGACAGCGAGGGAAGCCGGGCAGTACCTCAGGGCGCCGCCATGTCGTGCAGCGCGGGCGGGCGGGCGCAGGCGCTGTGCACGGTGTCGCTCTGGCAGGCGGAGCGCGGCCCCTCCTTCCCCTCACGGGCCGGGCGGCAGCTCTGGGCCTGCGACTGCAGGCGGCCGCTGTTCGGGCTGCAGATGCAGCGCTGCGAGCTCCCTGCGAGCCTGTACAAACAACAGAATCATCGAGCCTCGAGGAGAGCTTCAAGGTCACCCAGTCCAACCATCCACGGAGCACTGCCACTGTAACCCTTAAACCACATCTCCAGATCCAGATGCTTAAACACAAGGGGTGGGGGACACCACCGCCTCTCTGGGCAACCTTTTCCAGTGCCTGACCAGCTTGACAATGATAATTTTTTTTCTCATATCTAATCTGAATCTCCAGTGTCTCAGATTAAGGCCATTTCCTCTTGTCCTCTCACTGCAGGCACAGCAGGAAAGACTGACGCTAACCTCACTACAGTGATGGGGTCACTCTGAGCCTCCCATTCTGAAGACTAAATAAACAACCCCAGCTCCCTCAGCCTGTTCCCATAAACATGTTTTCTGGTTCTTTCATGAGCCTTGTTCCCTTCTCTAAACTTGCCCCAGCACATCAATGTCCTTTTTAAAGTGAGCAGCCCGGAACTGCACACAGCGCTCGATATGCAGCCTTGCCAGTGCCAGTGTATAAAACGACAGTGGGAGCAGCATGATTCTTTTGGAGCCATTTGGGCAATAACCAGTTGAAGAACTCCAGCTGAGACTTCTAAGGTACTTACAGGCCAACCTTCACATAGGTTAGTGCTGCCCTGATGCCACTGCTTTTGCAACACTCTGCCACCTCCCTCCAGGTGTGGCTGAGGGGGAGAAGGTAGTCCAGCCTTCAGGGGGAAGAAGGACTTCATGCAATCACAGTTATACCCTTCACACTTCCCCCTATTCCTAGTGGAGCTAGACTCCCATCAGTCAGTACTGATGATTTTTAAAAAAGATGAGCTATTAGAGAAGGTTCGGTGGACGTGACAAAAATGATCTGGGGCCTGGAGCTTCTCTCTTATGAGGAGAGACTGTGGGAGCTGGGCCTGTTTAGTCCAGAGAAGGCTGAGAGGGGATCTCATCAATACATGCAAATATTTCAAAGGCAGGTGCTAAGAGGATGGTGGCAGATCCTTTTCAGTGGTGCCCAGTGAGAGGATGAGGAGCAGTGGCCATAAACTAAAGCACAAGAGCTTTCATCTCAGCATGAGGAAGAACTTTAAGTTGGCAGAGCGCTAGAACAGGCTGCCCAGGGAGGTTGTGGAGTTTCCCTCTCCAGAGACATTAAGATCCTATCTCAAGGCATTCTGCTCTAGGTGGTCCTGCCTTGGCAGGAAGGGTTGGACTAGATGATCTCCAGTGATCACTTCCAACCCTAACAATTCTGTGATTCTGTGTGATTCTGTGATCCAGACTAACGGCTGGATCAAATACCAAGAAAAGACAAATATGAGGCATTGTTTTTTTCTATGTCAATCTGTAAATTTTGCATGCTCTAATCAGCTTAATGGGCTCTACAGTTTGGCCTTTTAGGCCAGTGGAAAGATGGGCCCTTAGACACCTGGAGAGGTTTGCTTTTTGCTGTTCTGGTACTAAATTTGGCTAAAATCAGTGATAAAACTCAGTAAAACTTGCTAAACTAAGAGAGGGCTTTTTTGAGACCAGTGGAAAAGGCACAGCTACCACTACACACAAGAAAATCAAAGCCATCCAGACTCCCTTATTCTTGGGATAAAGGCGTAAGTGCCTTCCCAGGCCAGTACAGCAGCTGCCAAGGCCAGCAGTGCCTGGCTGCACTGGTATGAGGAAAGGCAGCTGTCAGAGAGCATGTGAACCTGGCTGTGCTCTGTGCCTCGTGCCCTGCACTCCTGGGACCTGCACTGCTTCATTAGGGTGCTCTGACACCCCTGTTCCTTGCAGTATCTTTTCCAGATGCTTTTTCCTTTGGCACAGCTCGATCCTATCAGCCTCCAGTGTTCCAAGTGACCAATTTAACACTGTTCTTACCCTGTGAAATGTGTTTGACTGAGCTGAGTTGCCCCAGCTGACTGCACAGCCGTGGCTCTCGCAGCATGTCTGCACTCGGTGGTTCTGCAGCTCTGCAGAGAAGTCCCTTCGTGGCAGATGGCATATGCTGGTCCCGTCTAGCCCACGAGCTGTCCCCCCTCTGCTTGCATGCCTTCCGTGGGTCGCATTACCCTGATTAATCACCTTCTTCCCGTCTGAAATGCCCTGCATTATTGTAGTTGTTATATTCCCCGCGGTCGCAGGTGCCGTTCCGCCGCCCCGTCCCCGCCGCTGTCCCGGGGCCGCCTGGGC
>VXBI01004749.1:122869-145666 GCA_013397375.1 Toxostoma redivivum
CCCGCCCCGCCGGCACCGCCGCAGACCGGCCCGGCAGGAAGCGCGGGGCGACGGCCGCCGCAAGTATTCCCGGCCAGGGCTGCGGGCTCCTGCTCCGCCACTCCGCCCCCCTCCCAAAATCCCCGACCGGTGAGCGGCTCGGATGCCCCCCCGCCCCAGCCGGGCGCTGGTACAAGCGGTGCCAGGCTCAGGCCAGCCCCGTGCCAGGCTCCGGCTGCCGTCGCTGGTGGCCCGGGCGGCGCAGCTGGGCTGGGAGGCGGTTCCGCGGCGCGGTGGGAGGCACGGGGAGGGGCGGTGGGGCTGCTCTGTGCTGATCGCACCAGCAGCTCCGGAAAGGTTCATGCAGGGTCCACCCTGATCTGTTTGCATTGGTGAGTCAGTGTCAGGGCAGCTTTCGGCTAAATATATCTTTCAGACAGCTCCCCGGCAGCGACTGTAATGGAGAAAACCTGAGACAGACGCTACTTTTTCTGTTCCTGTTGGATTTGTTGGAGGCTGCGGGTATCTGCTTGGTGGGGCTTGCAGCAAAAGCTCTATGCCAGGAGACGGTGACTTCCAGGAGCTCCTCTCTACTTCCCTTAAGGAGGTGAGGTCTTATCTAGAGGTCTTGGAATGCAGCTCTGACATGATTCCTTATAACTTGGTTCTTGAACCTAATGCTTACTAAATAACGTAAATTAAATTACCTAAAATTCTTACTTTGTCCTGTTCATGATGTGGACCCACGGACCATCACACTAGCAAGAAGTAGAAGTGTGATGGAATCTTCAGAGGGTACAGAAGGTACTTATACTGGTACTGACGTAAAAGCCCCAGCATCTGTTTGGAAAAGTTGAAAGTGTTTGTTTCTCCTGATGATACTTCCTTTGGGACAAGCAAAATTAGCTTGGAAATGGAGTTTTTTTGTGAAGCTTAGTTCAGGCAACACCTTCTCAAGGAGTCCTTGTTGCTGGCATTTGTGAATGTGTTCAGCACCATGATCCACAGTGTCATGGGAGTGAACTAAAAGAATTTAAGTAGCTTTTCACAAAGAGTGAACATTATTGATAGTTGTCTGTAAAGCTAATGTGGGAATAGGAGGGGGCAGCAATAGACATGATGGGGCTTAGCCAGCGCTAGGATGGATAAACCTTCTTTCAGTCATGAGGACAAGTTGTTCCTAGGAGCAGAGGAAAAAGATCAGCTTGGGAAACATCTCAATGTGCTCCATTGTATTATATCATTGACATGGTGTCATACTGGACATTGTGTTGAATAGTTTTGTATCTGCAGTTGGAGTCATACTAACTTAACACTGCAGAAATTTATTTGCTCACATATTTGCTTCAGCTATGTTAGTGTCTGGAACTGAAATTTCAAAAAAATGCAAGAAGTTATTTATAGATACTTTTCAGGAGAGTTGTTAGCTTCCTTTATACAGGAGCTGTGGGTAACTGAAGCTCTGAGCAAAAAGTCACAACTGTCATGTGGCTAAACACTTGAAAAAGTGCTTGGAAATGTGGCAAAATTGCCATCCTTGCATAAGGAAAAATTTATCTGAATGTGGGCCTTTGTAGCTGGCTACAGCTTTTACGCCTGAGAGAGAAGTTGAGCTCAAGATTTACAAAGTTCCCTTCGAGCCTGAGTTCTGTCTTTTCCTCTTACACTTCTGGGACCCAGGTGGTTACTTTGGTCACTAATCCAACCAAGTCTCTTTTGCAATGACCACATAATTATTTTCTCTGGTGCATAATCTATCATATGAATCCCTACTACTGGATGAAAAACTAACACATAACATGCAGGTATTTTAACAACTATAATCAGCTGACACAAATTATTCATAAGGATGCTGCATAATGCTGGATTTTTCTTCAGGTACCATGCTTTAAAATATTAATTGAACATTCATTGCAAATACCAGGACACACTTACCTGCAATCCCTTGACCTGACTATGTGCCTACCCCCAGAGCTTGTTATATTGCCAAGTTTTCTGCAGCTGTTCCTAATATGAAGTATCAAATACCCTGGTTATTGCTATTGATTTGGTATGCCCACAAACTGTACTTATTTTTTCACACAAGAGACTGTGGTACTGTTTCTTGGCTGCTAGCCCAGCATAATTTAGGAATGAAAAAGGGTGAGAACAGGTATTAGAGGTCATCTGAGCAGAGGAAGGCAGGGAGCAATGACCAAAAGTAGAGTTGGAGACCTTGGCTGGGTAGTTTGAAAGCTAGGAAGTATTTTTTTGTCATATGGAAGACCTGAGCTTATTCCTTCCTTTTTTGTTGTCTGCAGGTTCTGTAACAGTGATGATATAATTGGGATTGGCTTGTTACCTAGAGAATTTCCTGTTTCAATCTATTTCCTTAAAGAAATGAAGAAAGGACTAGAAAGTGGAGGATGTACCCTTGCTGCTCCAGGCACTTTAGTGGAGTCAGATCCAGACACTAACAGCAGCAATGGAACCTCAGCAAGAGAGAAAGACATGCTTCCTTCTCCTGGAGAATTGGAAAACGTACCATTGAAAACCAGCACAGAAACATCCAGAAAAAAACTCTGTGGCTATTTAAATAAGCTGGGCATCAAGGGACCAATCAAGACCTGGAAGTCTCGCTGGTTCTTTTATGATGAAAACAAATGTCGCTTACTATACTACAGAACTGCCCAGGACATTAATCCTTTGGGGTCTATTGATCTCTCTAGTGCCAGTTTTGACTGCAAAATGGAAAATGGAGAAGGAGTTTTTGAGATCAGAACACCAAGCAGAGCTTTTACTTTGAAGGTAATGAAAAATTCCCAGTCAAGACAGACACATCCGTACTAAGGTATCTCTTAGCTTGAGTTTCATTTAAGTCCTCCTAGCTTGGATTGCTACCGCTTGGACCTAAATTACTTGCATTGTTTTGGCAAGTCTTTGACTCTTTACCTGTGATATGGCTGTTGTTTAACAGAGTAAGAATAAAAGCTGGACTGTGTGCAAAATTAAAGTATTTGAGCAGTCCACACGTAATTTACTGAAGAGAAATGAACTCCTCTGTCTAAAATGGTTGCTCTAGGAGGATTCTTTGCTAGACTTTTTTTTCTGTGTAAGTCATTGTTCAAGAGCCCTGAGGATACTTTCTGTCTAAAATAATTGTGACATTTCTGCTTAGTCTTGGACCATAATAAACCAAAACACAATTAAAATTATGTCAGTGGTCCACTGAGATTCTAGCCCTTAAGATCATACTAAAGATTTCCTCTGTCCCAAATCAGTGTTAGTACCAGAGGATACAGACACAGCACAGGTTTGATATAGCTGACCTTTTTTTTCCTGCTGACTTGTGCAGGAGAGGGCTGGTCATCTCCTTAGGATGTGTCTTATGTTGATGAGATTATTCCCCTCCCTTTCCTGTTTTGTATTATGTTAGGCAATCAGCAGACAGGCGATGATGTACTGGCTGCAGCAGCTGCAAATGAGACGTTGGGAATTTTGCAACACTCAGAGCAGATTTCCTGTGGGCAGCTCCCAGCTTGTGAATGAACCTCTGGCTGGAAGAACAAGTAGGTGTTGCACATGTCAGCCTTTCTTTTGCTTTCAGCCCCCTGGTGATGAATGATGTTCCTCATCTGGAAATGGGTAGAAGCTTTGGCTAGGCTTTTAAAATACAGGTGCCACCTATCACTGCTTGGCCAATGTTTGACACTTCTGCCTTATTATGTATGAAAGTGAGTCAGCTGGGTCCTAATCCACAGCATATGTTTTGAGATTTTTAGGTTTCTTGTGGATCACTTGATTTTCCTCACACATGTGAAATGTGCACATTTGATACATCACTCTTGTAAGGCTTCTGAAATTTAGAGCAAGTAAAGTTTTTTTCAGCAGTGGGCTGAAAATGTCCATTCCTAGAAGTGGTAGTAGACAGGTCAGTGGATCAAGGGAGGGCACAACCATGGTATCCACCTGTTTAGTAATGACTAGATGCACATTTTGTTTGAAACAAATAATCCCCTCCCTAGTAGGTGTCTGCTCTGAAAGGTTCTGGCATCTTGCTACAGCAGGCAAGAATTTGGTAACAAACTGTGCTTGCAGAGTGTTATCCGCACATTAAAACTATCAAATGTGGTTTGGAATGTGGGAAGTGAACAGCAAAATTCTCCTTCCTTATATCTTTGTGCAGTTAAAGTTCAATTGTTTAAGGTTAGTCATGGTTGAAATCACTTGATTGTCCTTGAGTAGAACATTCTGTTTGTACATGGAAACTTCTGTAATTTCTAAATTTCTAATTTCTTCTTTTAAAATTAAGGAAGCCTCCTCTACTCTCCTTGTTCCACCTGACCACTAGAACATGTAATGTATACCTGTAGTAAACTATTGTGGCTGTCAGGTTACATGAAGGACACAAGGTCCAATAGAATTCTGTCTTGCTCATTTGCTTTTGTGTCTTATTTTGTTTTCACATTTGTAGATGTAGTTGACAGTGAAGACTTTCTGCCTCTTGTGAAAACACCAACAGAAGCAGTGGGTTTAAAGGCAGCATCTTTGCCTGCACCCCAAACATCTACTGCTTTGCAGAACATTTCTCTTAAGCACCCTTGGACAGAGATACAGTAAGTGCATGAAGAGAACTGCAATGTGATTGACATGCTGGCCTGCCACTGTGTGCCCTCCTTGTCTGTCATGTATTGTGTGAAATGGGACTCTTGCCTAGGTGGGAGAACTGTGAAACACCTTTTTGGAGGCTAGTCCAGGCCAAAGTAAACTTCCTTCAGATGTGTCTTTCACATCCCCCTGTTCTGATGCATTTAATATATAATCTAGCTCTCTTAGCAAAGATACTGGTAACAGACCTAGAAGTTGGTTAAGCTCTTTTCAGGGTAGTCAGTGCTTTGCATGCCTAATGTGATGCATCTGCACAGCAGTCTTGAAAGAGCACATGGTCAGGTTCAGCTGTACTCACCAGGTAGTCATAAAAGCCCATTAGCTCTTTCCAGTGGTTTCAAAGTGGTTTACTTAAATGTAGTGTATTCTCCAAAGCAGGAACTCCAGGGAAAAGAAACTTGAGCCTGTAATGTGGCCTGACTGCACAGCTTGCTTTTGCTTGCTGAGTTTCAAGGATGTTAATACTCCTACTGCCTGCTTCTATCTGGTGTTGCAATGGGTAGCCCCATCAGGTTAAATGTTACAAGTCTTGGGCAGTTACAGTTTTACAAAGACACCCTCATCAGTATCTCCATAAGTGCTTCCTAGTCACTTATTTACACATGATCAAAAATGAGTAAGTGGCCGTAGGTGTGGCCAAGCACCTGCCAAATATTGTTGGTGTGGAAGATGCTTGTAGATCTTTTTACCACCACTGCTGCAGCTATAGTCTGATGCTTATATGAAGAAAGATCCCTCATGAGACCGGAGTTTCATGTTAACAGCTTCATTTGCAGTTAGGAAGGCAATGAACACTGAGTCCCTTATAGATCTCAAAACAAGGAACTTGTTTTGTTTTAGCTGAAGGACAGCACGGAAGGAGAAGGAAAAGACCTGTATGCATACTTTCTGGTACAGGTTTTACAGAATATATATATATACTTGTATATTTATAGTTCCCCATGATTCTGTGAAGTCATCTCTTACTGCTTCTGGCAATATCTGATAGCAGCTGTTGTAACAAACTGTTCCTGGATCTGTTTGCAGTTTTGTTCCTGAAATTCTTTACTACATTTTAGTCTGTGACTTTGTAAATAACCTTTGGCAAGATTATTTATTAAATGTTTGAGAGCACAGGATCTGTGGTTGTTTCAAATGTGATCATTTGTCCCAGTTTTGGCTGTGTTGTAGGTAACTGAGCTTTTGGCAGCTTTTCTTGGCATATGGGGATTTATGCAGTGAACTAAGGATAGGGATGGAGGAGGGAAGTGAAGGAGACAGGGAGAGTGAAGAAGGAGGAGAGGGAAGGAGAGAGGAGGGGGAAGAATGTGGTTGGTCTGTTGTTACCTTTGATCCCTCTCTTTGATCGGATATGTTTATGTATAGGGCTCAAGCACATGAGGAAAAATCATCTGATTCTACATTGCTGTGCTGTACTGATTTTCCTGGTTTACACCAGTTACAACCTTGCTCTCCTCAAATCCACCAATTCTAGGATGAGTTCATTTTCTCAGCACATGAAGGAGATAAGTTTTGGGAGGAGGGGTGGGAAGTAAGGGGTAGTAAAGGCATTGAATAATTTGAATATGCACTGGCTGGCTGCAGTGATCATGATTTACATTCACTAAGCTGTCTTAATCTCCTCTTGTTTCAGAAACACTGTCTACAATATTTGTGGCTCCAAGCAGCTCTGGGGGAACAACGGGAATGTCTTTAGCTTTGATGAATTCCAAGAGCATCCTGAAAATGTGGTTGAGGAGCAAGAGGCAGAAGTGGAGGCAGGATGTGCAGGTGCTTGTTACTGAGTTATGTGAGCTGAGTGGGATGCCTGCTAGCAGGGATTAGCAGGGATGGAAAGGAGGTGGTGGCAAGTTTTCTAGGGATATGAAAATGCTGTTACATTGTCTCAAGTCTCTTCCTGTGTTGTTGCCACAAGACTGACTCTTTTGGCTCCACTTCATGCTCCGTGTGCCTCTATCTTCTATCTCCGAAACCTTCTGCAGAGGCAAAAGAATAAAAATCCTCCTTATTTATTTCTTTGAGGTAAAAGTGTAATTGCTGCACAGTCACAGGCTAAGTGTGGCAGCTCCACTGCATGCATACCTTTCCATGGAGGTAACTTCCATTTGCTGTGGGCCAGATAGATGAGCTGGGTGCAAGGTGGGTTAGCAGGTACTATAAACCTTCACAACTTTGTTTATTGTGAGCATATCAGTGTCTGATCCCTACTGTTTTGGGTCCAATCCTGTGGGTCAATTTTCCGTGTCCTGTATGTCAGCCTTCTCTGTGGAATTGTTGTGAGTCCCTGTTGCAAGACTTGGGAGTCCATAGTAGCAAAGCAACTAATTCTAAATTTAACCTTTCTCCCCTCAGTTAAGGAGGGGACCCTGGAAGATGGGAGGATGGGGCCTAGGCTGAACTGGATTAGGAAAGCCAGGTGGATGAACAGTGGCTTCCCAGGCTCTGAAGAATTGTCAAGGGAGAAGAATTCAGTGGAGAAAGTGAGTGTCCTTCAGCAACAGATTCTGACGCTCACAGAGGAAGTCAAGTCACAGAAGGTGAGTGTGGTGAAGAGACTATTTCTAAGGATCAGAGTGGCTGGTCACAGGGACTCCCTTGCACACTGGTGTGATAGAAGCACTGAGAAGTGCTCAGCAGGCAATAACTGGAGACCACTTGAAGCTCCTGGTGTTACCACCTTGCGTGGGCCTGAGTGTGCCCAGCACAAAAGAAGACCTTCAGCCATTTCTAGGAAGTGCAGCTAAGTGTAAGAGGGAGGTAAAACAAATCCAAGTGTACTCTGCTGTTGTCTTACTTGTGCATCTCTATTGCTCACTAAGTACAGTCCTGAATAGGTACTGTGACAGGGTGAGAACTGCCAGGTGGAGTCATGGTGTTAACAGCAGGTCATTCTTTCTAACAGTGACCCACCTTTAAGGTGTGATTTGACTGTAGAAGTCAGGGCATGGGTCACTGCAAGGGTTGTCTCTCATGAATGATTCTGTTCTTCAAAGCATGGAGCAATGCCAGGTTCTCTGCTGATGATGCTGGTAGCTCTTCCAGCAGAAGAGGCAAGAGAGCCAAGTCCCGTGTCAGACAGTCAGTTGTGTCCTCGATTTGCCTTCTTAAGTGTGAGATGTCAGAGCCTGAATCAGCACCGTGTTGTGGGGCAAGGTTCCATGCCTTCACACAGGATAGAGTGCAAGAGGACTCTGACAGAAGGAAGATTAAAAAGGATACTGCAGTTTCCTTCTGGTAGGACAGGTAGTCGCAGACTGCGTTATTTCCCTCCCATTTTATCATGCTGCTGACCAGATCTCCAAGTTCTATGGACTGATTGTAGGAATGATGATGTAAGAATGTAGGAAAGCCAGAGTTCAAGCAGTGTGGGCAGCAGCTTTTCTGCTAGCAGTCCTCATCAAGTCATCTGTGAACTGCTGCAGAGACCTTTCAGGCCCAGCTCTGAAAGCAGAACTTCTCACTCTGGTGTCACTATGGTTTCAAGATTTCTGCATCGTTTTCCTTCTGAAAGCAGTCAATTTCTATATATTGCACTGTTGGATCTGTGCTGTCCATACTGCCATTGCCCTGGACAGCACAGTGATGTGATGGTTTTACATTCCCTTTCCAGGAACTGGTCAAACTTCTCCACAAAACTCTGGAGGCAGCCCAGCAGGAGAAGCGAGTATCTAGCATGTATCTCACTGCAGCAGAAGATAAGGACAGGCTGGAACTGGTGCGCCACAAAGTAAGACAAATTGCAGATCTGACAAGTCGACTGGAAGCCCTTGAACAAGAAAAGAAGGAACTGGAGCAGATACTGACTTTGAGAGACAGCCATATCCAGGAGCTCAAGGAACATGTGCAGCTTCTGATGGAGAAGAACCATGCCAAACAAGAAGTTATCATGACTTTGACAGAGCAGATGGCCCGAGAGTTCTCTGACCCCCTGCAAGAAGCCAACACAATCACTGTAGAGACATTGTATAAGCAGCAGGAGGAGATTGAGCACCTGAAGGTGTGTGAGATGGCACAGGTCTTTTGGGCCCATTTTTATGCCCTCAGGTTCAGTGGAAGTGTGTTCTTTGCAGTAAGCACAGAATATTCTTCTGCTGATTGCTCCATCCATCTCCAAATGAAAGGAAGGCTAGAGGGGGCTCACTTGATGCCAGTACGGTACTGAAAAGCATCTGGGTCAGTTTCAGCTTCAGCTTAGAGCCTGTTTTGTTTGACTTTCTGTCATCGTTCAGTGCCTGCCACTTTCTTTTCTTTCGTTTCACAGCTGCAGCCTGACTTGCTGTCTTCACTTACTTTGTTGCTCCAAATTTTAGTCTTGCAAACCATTTTCTGATACATCCTGGTTCTTTCAGATGCAGGCTGTTGTATGTGCACAGCTGTAATTATGGGTTAATGCGAGGTAGAGAATTGCCAAAAAAGCCACTTTCTGTAGAGAGTATTCATTTTTCCTGCTAGCCATGGTGCTGAGATTTGTTTCATTAAAAAAAAAAAAAAAAACAAAAAACCAACCAAAATTAAACCAACAAGCAAAACAAAACCCAAACAAAACACGTTCTTAATCTTATTTAAGTGCATCCCTGGTTCTATATGATCTGGATCTCTCTGTGTTTTTAAGTATTAGCATTTTCAAATGTCTTGTTGATGCATGACAATATTGTACCTTGATTTCCTTTATAGGCAATATTTGTACTGGAGAGTTCTGTCTGCTCCTCAGAACACAGAATTTTTGAGATATTTTATTGTCCTTAACATAATCTATGTCCATAACATAATGATATCCTTGAAATGGGAGGGATTTCAAGCCCCTCAAGAACTCTTCTTTTATGACTGTTTTGCTTCATGGCAGGATGATATTGATGCATACAAAACCCAGAACCAGTTTCTCAATTCAGAGATCCACCAGGTTACTCGACTCTGGACAAGTGTTGCTGAGAATGAAAAAGCACTTCTGATGAAGGTAAGGCCAAATTACCTTTTTTCCTAGGTATGAACTGTTACTAATTTATTTTCAAAGTTGGCACCAGAATAGATTTTGATCCACAAGGAATAAGCTTTCTTGTGTTTTTTTTTTTTTTTAGCGTGACCTCTTTACTGCTTTGTGTTGTTCCCAAATTAGACATGATCATTTTAATTCTTCAACAGAAGTAAAATAACCATGAAGATCAGTCTTAAGAATGCTGAAGCTTAACCCAGATTTCTGCATTTCAGCTATGCAAATAAAAAAGCAACTGTATAGGCAATCAGAAAAGTTTCCTGAGAGCTGACAGACTGAGTCCTGGCTCCATCTAGTTATGGTTTCTCTGCTGGACTTGCAACTGCCAGGTGGCACCATGCTTGAAGTCCTGCAGTTAGATCAGGGTTCTTATGTTTTCCTAAGCTGTATTTTTATTTCTAGCTGTGTAAGTGTGAAAAACCTGGTTAATCTCAGACTTGTTTAATCCTTTTTTCTGGTCCTGAACCACTTTCAAGGCTGGAGATGTGTGCTGGTATTTTTTTTTTGTGGGTTTTGCCTAGGATTTACTTCCCTGGGTTTTAAGGTATTGTTGTGAATGAGTGTCTTAAGTTGCTTAAAGAATCACTGGCAAAGGTTAGGCAAAGTAGGTTCAATATTGAAGTGAAAATATGGCAAAGCTCATTCAAAGGTTCACACTACTACTTACTAGATGGTTAAAGCACACAAAGATAAGATAGCACTAAATCCTATAGTCCGTTAATCTAAGACTGAAATAAATTAAAAATCTGTGTGGAAGCTGGGGATGGAAAAGGGTAAGGATGGGAAAGCTTTAGCATAAAAGGAATAAGGGATGCCCTCCCATCGAGCCACAAAGTTCAGTGTGGATTCCTGTGCAAAACTTAGCTCTGGACTTGAGCAATAGTTTGAGCCTAAAGATTTTAACAGCCCTTAAACTTAACAGCACTTAAACAATGGCTGGATTTAAACTATTTACATAAGATTCTATGGAATTAACGTCAATCACAACAGTAACTCACTTATAGGCCTAACTTACTTACCACCCAAAATACTTAAGAATCCAAGATTCCAGGTATCTTTTCTGTAGCATATTCACACAGACCTAGAGTACGTACAAGGTACCTGTGAAAATTCTCCCATGAGCTCAGTGAAATGCTCATGTCAGATGTCTGCATCTTCTCAACGGGCAAAGGGTTGAGCCTTGAGGAGAGGGCCAGGCTTTGCCATCATTGTTTGGCAGTGGTTCTTCAGGTACAGCAAATCTCAGAGTACTCTGGCTCTGAGAGGACCCAGTCAAAGGGAAGTTGCTGGTCACAGCTCACTGTGATCCAGGAGAGCTCAAAGGGTTTCACTTAGAACCACTGTTTATAGGTTCAAAAGAGAATTGCCTTTAGTCATAGTAATTTTCCGTCCTGGCTGCAATTGGTAGCTTTTGAAAATTTGATGACAAAAATGTTCTTCCACTTGAGTTTGCAAGAAAAATAAGTTTGGTGTTTGTTAAAAACAGAAGCTCATTAAACAGCACCAGCTCCTGGGAGCAGACAATATTTCTGATAAGCACAAGAGCTTAGCCCAGGTGCTGTTCATCAAGACTGAGGCCTAACAAGCATTTCTGAGATCACAGGCCTTAGATGGAGGAGTGCACCACTACACGTATGTCTTCACAGTCGTGGATTCTGGGACAGGGCAAAAAGCTGCTTCTGGAGTGTTATTGCCATTCTTACATCTGTTTGCTTTCTAGTTATTTGAAACCCTGCCTTCCTCCTAACTTCCTGCCCTCTCATCCTGAGACTGCTATAACCTTCAAAAAGGAAGTAATCACACGAGCACAGCATGCTCAGTGTGAGGCAAAATGCTGATTAAAGTGGTAGTATGAAAGAAACCATGCTCCTTTCTGTCCCCTCTATAAGCATCCTAATTCTCTCTGTGGTTTCTGTTTTGATTTTGTTTTCAACTTCTGCTTCCCACTGGAGTCTTCACTGGGCTTCCCATGAGACACTGGGTGAGTCTTGTCACCTGTGTAGCCTCAGTTCCCCACTCATGGAGTGCACTAATAATCCTTATTGTTTTTTTCTGCTTTCTGTGCCCAGGACTAAGGTGGTGGCAGGTACTGTCCTGCTATTTGATCTCAGTTGGGCTTGATGTGTATCAGTGCCATGGGACTGGGATGCTGAGGGGCATGCGGTCACTTAGTCTGTGGTGCTACCATGTATCCTGAAAACAGTATACTTACAGCTCAGTCTCCAGAGTGGTATGCTTTATCAGGATACAGCTCAATGTGGAGCAGAGAACTTGTCTGAGGATGAGGGAAAAAGACTGTAGAGAACTCAGATGCAATGCTGGCTCTTTGACTGTGTCCTTCGTTGAGCTGGTGGGGTATGGCTATCTACTGATGCAATACAGTAGTTAAAGTAGATGATGTAGTAGGTCTCCCACTCAATAAGCAAGTTCTGTTGCATGCTAACTGCTGCAGCTTGTGCATGGTGATTCATTCATGGCTGCAATTCCACTGATTGTGGAAAACTACTAAATGTGTTTCCTGGAGCTTTGCTCTTCAGAAATCTTTATGTGCAGACCAGGCCAGTAGAGAGGAGGCAATGCAGGAAGCATACCACTGAGCAAGCTCTTTCCTTCCGATTTCCCCATCAGTGTGCCTGCCTGCAAGCAAGAAACTGCCAGATGGAGAGCAAATACCTGACAGTCCTGAGAAAGCTGCAGGAGGCTGTGCCTGGCCTGCCCAACTCACATGCTGAATTGGTGAAGAACCTCATTCAGGAAGCTCTCCAGTGGGATGTGAAGGAAGAAGCAGAAGAAGGTTTTAACTTGAACCCTGTGAGGTAAGAGTTGAGAGCATGAGGATATTCACAGCTTTGTAGAAGCCTGTCTGCAAAGGCAAATGTGCAGGCAAGATACATCTGAGAACATTTCATAGCAGGAGCCTACATATGTGTCTATGCCTTCCTGCACAGTCAGGGCCTCTGTTCTGTAGCAGTTCCCATTTTATCTGTTTGGTCAGTCTTGCGGGTTCCCCAGGTACCTTTTGAGATGAGACTCCCTAGGCCAGGTCTGGTCTCTTTGTCAAGAATGTGATGATACATGATATCTCACAAGTTTCCCACCCTGTGGGCAGATGGTGCACAAACCCTTGACAAGCTATACTATGTGTATTCTTGGTACGTTCTGTTCAGTAAGAGATTTGCATTGTGTACAAGGAGACAGCAGAAGGGACTGTGGATCTCTGTTCTTTGATCTGATGCCCCAAAGCCTTTCCAGTCCACTTGTACAGAACTGTCTCTGCACTGGGACAGGGTAGGGAGAAGGTACACAGAGTATTTCTTTGGGGGCTGCTGAGGGGTCTGATGAGGTTGGTCTGCAGCTCAGAGCAAAGTTATGCTTGAGTTGCTGTGTGTATGCCACTACTGCAGGCTCTCTCATTTGTCTTCAAGACTCTGAGGTAGGCTGTCACATGCAGCTGTCAGAGAAGTGAAGGAGTACTGTTGCAAATGAGCGTTTGAGATCACTTTAAAAAAAATCACTAACAAGGGTATCAGCAAAAACCAGATTTAGTGTTGAGCAACAGCATGACAAAGTGAAGTTGAGGCCTTACAAGCTCTTTTGGTTTAGCGTAAATTTGGGAGGAAACTTTTGAATGGGATCCTTCTAGGAAAAAAAAAATCTAAGCAGTCCCTTCCTCAGTTGGCTCGGGGAAAAAAAAAATTTCGTCAGAAAGAAGTGGAAAAAGAAAAAACTGTTTATTCAACAGGCAGCACACCTCCCAGCACAAAAGTGAACCATACCAAACAGCAAAACCTCTCACTGCTCTGAAAAGATGACAGATTTAATAGAGTGGCTGCCTGGCTCACTCAGGCTGTTCTCAGTCCCTCCAGTGCTGGGAAATGCCGCAGCTCAGGCCAGGCCCGGTGGGCCACAGGTGTGAGCTCCCGGTGCTCTTCTGAGTTTTCAGTTCAGAACAAGTTCAAAACAGTTCTAAGAAAAAAAGGAAAAGAAGGAAAAAAAAACTAATCCAGAGAGTTTTTTTGCCTCAGCTAGCCAGAAAAACTAACCAAAAGCAAAGGAAAGCTCTCTCTTGCNAAAAGAAGGAAAAAAAAACTAATCCAGAGAGTTTTTTTGCCTCAGCTAGCCAGAAAAACTAACCAAAAGCAAAGGAAAGCTCTCTCTTGCTGTCCACCACAGACAGCACAGTCTGTCAGCAGGAATGTGGGGGAGCCAGTGCAGTTTCTAATAACAAACTTCGCACTTCTTTTCCTGCCTTCACTCCTGGAACCAGTCTTAAAGTTGCAGAATTTAATATTCAACACCAACAGAACAGACAATTTGAAGATACAGGCATCATACAGTCAGCCCAAGACACAAGCATTTCTCAGATCTCAGTGCAGCCTGGAAAGGGAGAGTGGGTGGGGGGTGCATGCCCACAAGTACTTGTGCTCTGATATGGGTGGTGAACCTGGCAGCAGGCAGGTTCATGCCTGTAGCTCACATGACCCCAAGCAGTTAAGTGTCATGACACGGGTTACCAGGACTGTCAATTGAATTAAATGCTGCCTTGTGTCCCTCCAGTGAGTATGATGAGTATGGGTTTATGACTGTACCTGAGTATGAAATTGAGGACTGGAAACTCCTGGCCAAAATCCAAGCCCTTGAGATAAAGTCCAACAAACTGCGGAGCCAGGAAATAGTGGAGAAGCCCCTCCGTGACAGATGGAACAGCATTGCAGAGCTGAACCCCTCTGGAGAGCTGAAGAGTCTGATCCGAAGTGGCATTCCAGTGGAGCATCGGCAGCGGGTGTGGAGGTGGATGGTCAGCCGGCACTGCAGCCCTGTGCCAGGCCATTACCACCGACTGCTGGAGCAGAGCAGGAGCACTGAGCACCCTGCCTGCCGGCAGATTGAGCTTGACCTGCCCCGCACTTTGACCAACAACAAGCATTTTTCCTCTCCCACCTCCCAACTCATCCCCAAGCTCCGGAGGGTGTTATTGGCATTCTCCTGGCACAATCCTGCCATTGGATACTGCCAGGGATTGAACAGGTGAGGAGCCAGGTACGCTGCTTCTTCCTGAGATGGCACTGAAAAGGTGTAGACACATACTCTAGGCTGCGATTCAAGCAGCCTCAGGCTCTTGCTTCTCTACAGTTCTGTCCTAGCTCTAAGTATTTACTCGCAGAATTCTGTATTTGGTGAATTTTCATCCAGTGTTATTACTGGGATCCAGCAAGCAGCAGGATGCACTTGTGTGGCATCTCTATAGTTACAGAATAGGAAAGTACAGCTATAGGAGGAAGAGTGAACCAGTCTCAGAATAACACCACAAGGCTGGGGCTGAATTTTTAAGTAGTAATGTAGTAAAGCAGAAGAACACTCTGGTGATTCTCTTTTTTGCTCAGAACAGTTGGAGGAGATGTTGGGAAGTGTTAACATGCAAGGGAGTTGCAGCAAATGACACAAAGAGAGACTGAGGAAACTATAGTTGTTCTGTCTGGAAAAGAGAAGATTCAGAGAATACAAAAGCTTCTTTCACTTCCCAAGAAAGTCTATAGGAAAGATGAACCTAAATTTCTTAGAATTGTGCTGCGAAGTAGAAAAGGTACGAGGTATTAGCTGTAAAAAAGCAATTTCTAGTCAGACCTTTTCACATGAGTAAGGTCTGTGTAAGCTGTTTATTCCTAATGATCTTTGGATGATCTTCAAAAAGACAATAGAAGCTTCCCTCCAGAGAACCCTTAATATAAGGTATCATCTTTCTAGTCTGTCTAAAAGGCGGTAAGTCAGAGCTGAAGGAGGTCAGGGCTGTAAAGGAATGTATGGAGAGATTAACTATATCACATTATATGGAGTACTGCTGTGTGACCTCTTACCTGTATTGAAATAGCCCAAATCAGCACACTACTAACTTCAGCAGATCTACGTAACATTCCTTTAGCTGGAAAACCTGGCTTTGTGACACCAGTTCCATATGTTCTGACAGAGCCACATGGGAAAGAAAATCACATCCCTGTGGTTCCTTCAGAAACAGATCACTTGCCTCTGTCTGGTTGTCCTGCCACATTTGATATTTTGGATGCCAATGGAGCCGGAGACATGCAAACAGAAGTCTTGTATTCTTCAGTTCCTGTGTTGATGACTCCTCCTGCAGTATTGAATTCCACCATGTCTTGTCCATCATAGATTGGCAGCTGTTGCTCTCCTGGTCCTAGAAGATGAGGAAAGTGCTTTCTGGTGTCTAGTCTACATTGTGGAGAACCTAATGCCAGCAGACTACTACAGTGACACACTAATAACATCACAGGTGAGCTGAGCACCCTCACATCTGCTTGGACTCTCATACAGTGATTTACAGTAAAGATTTAAAAGTGAGTAGTCAGCCTGCTGTGTGTTTGATTTCTCACAGGACAGTGATGCCACCTTGCAATCCCTTCCATTGCAGAAGTACAAAATTATTACACGCACAGAAGCAGCACACACAGAGCAGCAAAACTGGTCACCAGCTCTAGGAAATAGGGTACCACTCCTGAAAGTCAGGTTAGTCAGAAAGAAAGAGCCCATTAATTGCACACTTACTTATTTTAAAGAAGTCTTAATAAAAGCAAAGCAGCAAATTCTTGTATGTGTAGACTGAGTATGAGGAAGGCACATTTTGCAGCCCTTCAGATGATGTTTTTGAAGTTGCACTCTATCTTTGGAGTGCCATGTACATGAGGATGAAAATGCTAAGATTTTTATATTCACTATATTTGCCTCTGTTCATGGTCAAGCATGGTGTTAGTTCTCATTGTGGGGCTCTCTGCACGTCAGAAATGATTCTGGCCTTTTGATGTCAAATGTGCTGTGAATAACTTACCCACCTGATTAAAAATCACTGGATTTCAAGGTTTTCAGTGTGTCTAGTCAGATATACTATGTCCTCCCAGGCAGACAAAGAGAGAAGCTAACTCCCATACAGTTCAATGGAATTGTAATTTTGTGCCCATACCACCCACACCATCAGTGCCCAGTCTGGTAAGCCTGGCTGTGACGTTGGTGTCCCTGTTGTGTGTGGCCTTTTTCGAGAGAACTGTGGGCCCACAATAGAGGAGGCTTCAAGGGTTAGTAGCTGAGAGTGACTGATGATGCCACTGAATTTGTTGACTAACATTTACTATGACAGTGGTGTGGTGGTGGGGAGGCCAGCTCACAGACTGGGGAAACAGTCAAATGACTTTGAAGATAGCAAAATGTCTATCCAGAGGAGGTTGTGTTAGCTGTGGGATTTAATAGACAGCACTCAATGCTCAACAACAGGGAACTGACAGGGCAAACATGACAGACTGAAGAGGCTCGCCTACATTTGGTGAGAAAACACTGTCAGCTGAAAGTCTTCTCTAGAAAGAATTTCTGACTTCATGGTTGGTATCTGAAAGCCTAGCGAAGACCCATGTAAAGTGGAACATCTAAGGTGATGTGTTGTGGGTTGTCTTGATAAAGTGAGTTGGCTGGAAAACTTAAAATTGCAAATTTTAAAGACAAAGCATATTACCTGTATGGTTTGTACCCCTGTGCCACAGCTAAGTGAGCTGACACATTAATATGATATGGCAGAGGGAAGCCCTAAATATGATCCTGATCTTTAGAGCTTACCCTCCAGAAAGCATGGCTCTGCTGAGATGAAACTTTTATGAACCCGGATCAAGGATTTCACTGGCTGCATTTCTATGTTTTGGCTCATGCAACTGGAAGAAAAGCGCAGACAATACTCAGACCACAAAGAGAAGCTTCTGGTTGCAACATCAGAGGTATTTGAGGTGTTCAGTCTGTTGGACCATGTAGAGTCATTCAGACCTAGGCAGGTTTTAATGCCTGTTATTCAGTTGGATGCACAGGGTATTACAGAAAATCCCAGTAAGACAAATGCAGGAAGATGTGTCAGATTTTCCCTCCTGACTTTGAGATTGGGAAGGAATATGATTCTTTTAGTGAGAAGGATGTATATTTCTCTGCTTGTATCTTGGCCTTGTTTCAGCTCCATGCTTTGCACTGGATGCCACATACAAGTACACTGCTCAGTGAGTTTGAAGGGTTGGAAGCCAAAGGATGCTCTGCTCTTCCAAGGGTGTGGTTCACTAGAAGGCAGCACCAGTGATGACCCTGACATGCCAGGGCCATTGTCCTGTTGCACTGCTCCTCTTCTCCAACAGGAGGATGACTCTTGACTAGGACTTCATTGTTTTCTTTTTTTGTCAATTTTAGGTAGATCAGAGGGTCTTCAAAGACTTCCTGTCTGAGAAGCTGCCTCGCCTCATGGCTCATTTTGAACAGTATCGGATTGATGTCTCACTCATCACCTTCAACTGGTTTTTGGTGGCCTTTGTGGACAGCCTTGTCAGCGACATCCTCCTGCGAGTGTGGGATGCCTTCTTGTATGAGGGAACTAAGGTGCAACTCTCAGTCTAGGCCTTTCTCCCATCTGTACCACCCCTCTGGCATAGTGATAGGGTGATGGGCATACACATCTATCAAAGATATGTGAGGTTGAATTGCTTGTCCTAGCCTGCCTGTTTGGTGGCATGCCTTGATGGTATGTCTCCAAGCCTCTGTTTTCTATGTACTTGCTGCTAGTAGGCAGACCTAGCCCCCGATTCTGTGCACGTGGTACTTTTTAGCGGGTAGTTGTGCTACAAAAATCTCTCTGTTAGGCCATGGTGTCTCCTGCTCTGTGACACAACTGAGAGTATTACAGATAAAGGGAGTATAAGATAGGCAGTATGTGAATTCTGCATTTTCCCTGTGCATAGGGAGAACTGGGGAACCCTTGTGAAATCCCTGTGGGGTCCTTTTGTAGAGCCTGGTATTCTCTGGGATTGCAAATTAGCCAACAGATGGTCATTCTCTTGAGATTAGCTCTGTACTCCTTTAGGCCTGCCCTAGTACAGACTATTGAGAGCAAGAGTAATCCTGAATGTAGTCTGTACTTCAGTGCTGTGTGCCTGAACACCATCTTTTATGCCAGGATGGCCTGGACCTTCAGCTCCTTAAAACTTTATCCACTCAAATACCTTTCAACTCTCCAGGTCATTTTCCGCTATGCTCTTGCAATTTTTAAATACAACGAGGAGGAAATTCTAAGAATTCATGACAGTGTGGAGATCTACCAGTACCTACGCTTTTTCACGAGGATGATCACAGACGGCAGGTAGGACTCGGAGTTGTAGACAAGCTTCCATTGTGTATTTGTACTTGCTTGCCTGCTAGGTCAGCTTAACAAGAGTTATGACTAGTTTATTAGAAGAGATGCAAATGCAGTGGTCTGTGGGACATGGATCTGTTTGTCTCTTTTTGACTTATCCCTCCATGGCTTTACTTAAAATCTTTTTGGCTCAGGCAAAGTCATGCTACAGCAGAGCAAGCTACACAGTCTGGGTCAGCCTTCTTCTTGTAGCAGCTGGTACTTGTGCTACTGATTGCTGGGTTTCTCTCAACTGTAGTTGAGGTATTTGGAGCACAGCACTACCCATGGCCTTGAATAGCGAAATGTGTCTGAGATGAAGATTTCTGTGATCAGAAGAGCTCAACATCAGGAGTATTCTGCCCTGACAGGCCATCAGATTTGCCATCTGATCCATTGTCTCCTAAATGATGGCTGCACACTGGTACCTTAAAAGGTGGGATGGTACGAGAGTATGTGAACTACTGCTTGGGTTTGTGTTTGTGTGGGAATTTCTTTAAGGCTCTGCTCTTTGGTGACTTCTAACCTCAGAGAGCTCAAGTCTGAGGCCCTACTCTTAATACTCCAGAATGTTTTTGGTGTATCTATTACCATGTGTTACCAGCCAGTAAATCAGTTGACCAGGGCTGTCCTTTATATTGTAGGAAGCTGATGAACATTGCCTTCAATGACTTAAACCCCTTCCCCATGAAACTGCTGAGGAACCGTCGGTCAATGCACAGGGAAGAGCTGGAGGCAGAGCTGTGTGAACTTGAACAGATCAAGGCAGCCTATGTGAAAGAGAGAGCAGAGCAGGGACATCAGGACCTGAAGGAGGTTGCTAGTGAAGAGGAAGAAGAGAGCTAACAAAAAGAGAGTTCATCATCACTTCCCTCCCATCTTGCAGAAGGTCATCAGTAGCAACCGTCAGTAAGAAATGGACCAGAGGGGAAAGTGTGGTCACAGGAGTTCATCTGCCCCACTAAGCAAGGCTGTAGTTATGGGACCATCTGGAGACCAAGTCAGACTTTATAATGGATTGGAAGGTGTCAGAGGAGTTTTATCCTCTTATGTACTTCTCCCCATTTAGCCCATCCTGTCCTGTGCAGTTCAGGATTACAGCTGAGGGTGCAGAGGAAATATCAGTTATGGTGTCATGACAGGAACTGACATGACACAAAAGACTCAACCAAGCAGGGCTTTTACACATTTTCTGATGGAGGCTTGAACAAGATCTTTATCTACAAGTAAAATCTCCAGAAATAATAAACCAAGAACACTCCCTCGTTGTTACCTAAAGCTTCTGAATTGGTCAGGAAAAGCCTTCTCTTAGAGGGCATGGTGCCTTCAGTGTCTAGCCTGCCAGGACAGTGTGTGCTTAACATCGTTACTCCAGATGAATATGAGGACTGTGGAGGTTCTGGAAGCTGGAGGACATCATCCCATGGGACTCACGCTGGGACAAGGAAACAGATTGTGAGAGAGTAGAGTTGCTTCTCCAGTTTGGTTCCTGTAGGAAGTTCATGGGAGCACAAGGCGTGTCCCCAGCTTGGCTGGGAAATGTTGGGAGCTTTTTCTCCTCATTGTTTAGCTTTGGGGCCCTGGCATCTCTCTGTGCTGGTGAGTTTGCTCCATACAGGAACTCTCATCTCTGTATGAAACCAACCACAGCCTGCCTGCAGGCAGGGCCTAGTGTTATGTGGACTTTTACTGGGGATGACTGGGTTTTCTGATAGCCTCACTCCTGGCCATCTCTCTGCCCCACAATTAGAGTCCTCCTGTGCTGGGTTTTTACATTGGTATCTCTGTCTCTGACTCCCATTCATTATGGAAAGGACAAGAACTTATCTGTAGGAGTTTATGATATTGAAGGTGTTTTATCCATGGCATATGGCTGGTAGTGAACCTGAAAAACCTGGGTACAAGGTCACAAAGATGACTTGATATTCTTTAGAAAAAAACATTAATGTCCCCTGAACCAAGGAGCTGGCCTCCATGGCTCTAGCATGCAGAGATGCCCTATCTGCCTCTGGGAATGGGGTCTAATAGCCTTCTGCCCTCCCAGGCTTGCCCATCCCCTGGGCTAGATATCCTGCCTGTGCAGCTCAGCCCTCCACAGACCCAGGATGAGTTAAGTATTTAGATAAATACAACTTCTTTTCCTTAACATGATGCCGGATCTTGCTGCCCCACTTTCCTGCTGAGCAGTGCATTACTCCAGGTGTGCCTGCAGTGCACTGACAGCATGCAGCAGATCCTGCTATAAGGGGGGGCTCTGCTCTATGTTTTTAGACTGACCTTGAACCCAAGTGGATTATGCCTTCTTTAAACATCTTGTGGTTGATAACCCAACCCTTAAAGTTGTCAGTGCTTGTAGAGGAAGGAAAGGGAGGAATTCATAGCTCACAGTGTTCTCAGCCCCGTGGGCTGTAGCCAAGATGACAAACTCTAGGGGAAACAGTGCCTGCTCACCTGAGACACATGGTCTTCCTCAGTGGACAAGTCAGCCAGTTTCAATGAATTATAGAAGACTGAGACCTTGGAGGCCAACCACACAGCAGAGAAATAACGGAAGTGGAAGTGAAATTTTGGGAAGAG
Organism: Toxostoma redivivum; assembly: GCA_013397375.1. Lineage (NCBI taxonomy): Eukaryota > Metazoa > Chordata > Aves > Passeriformes > Mimidae > Toxostoma > Toxostoma redivivum. The sequence continues at coordinate 144,262 of VXBI01004749.1, forward strand.
TGGATAGATCCCCTGAATCTCAGTGAGAACTGCGCACAGTGAAAGTGCAGGATGAGAAGAATGTGTTACTAGAAGCCTACTACAAAAAAATGAACTTCTTTTAAAACTATGCCACCTAGATAAGGAAGTCTAAAAGGCAGATAGATTATATTTTCTTCACAGATGATACTGCTAATCTAATTCATTTATATTCGTATGTTTTCACAGAGTTTTGCTATTGTTACAGACATTATCTTCTAAATCAAGACCATGAAAATTAGAACTTTACTTATGATTTTATTTCTGAGAGCTTTCTGCAACAGCTTAAAAATCTTTCCTCTTGACTTGCCCTTATGTTTATTAATAAAGGCATTTGAAACATATGTTATTAGACAAAACCACAGCCTGACATATGTCCACAGTATATAATAAACATTGATCTATATGATATATAAACTTTTCTGAAATAGACGTAAGGATCAAGGTATTGACCCTGATGGGGAATTCTGAAAATAATTTTTAATTGAAATTGGAAGGAAAGGACATGTGAGGGTTGTTATATTTCTTTTCTTTTGTGTCTTCCTCAGCTCTTGGTTTTGGTCCACATGTATTTGCTGAGGACCATTTCCTCTGGTCATTGATTACCAATCACTTGTGGTCATTATTAAACTGTGGTGGATGCAGGAATATCTGCAAGATCTATACAGACCTGCACCTTGGAGCAAAGCTCACATGTCCTCATGGGCCCTCACCTACTTTTCTTCTGCTTCACAAACTTCAGTGGTACTGAAAAGTGCTGAACTCAGGTCTCAGAATTGCAGTTGGGCCAGACGCAAATCCCTCAGGCCCCTGCAAGACCTGCAGTGACTATCAGTCAGTGCCACAGGTGTTTTGAACCTCTGCATGAAGTTCTCTGCAAGAACAATTTCTGCTGCCACTGCCAACTGTTGTGGCTGGGAAACAGTTTGACCTGGTTATGCAGCCCAGCAGCTCCTTCTGCCTGTGCTGGTGCCTGTGGATAAAACAGGTGTCTTTCTACCCAGAGCCAGTCTTTGCTGAGCTTTGCTGTACGTATAATACTAATTGTGAAATTAAGCTTTCTGTCTCTGCATTAACCTAAACCTTGGGATACCAGCTCCAGCCCTAAAAGAACGGTTTTGATTTCAACACCCACCCTCCTCCCTATGATGTGCCATTGTCCTGGTTTAGGGCAAATTTGGGAGGAAACCTCTGAATGGGGTCCCTCTAGGAAAAAAGATCCAAGCAGTCCCTCCCCCAGTCAGTTCGGGAAAAAAATTTCCTCGGAGAGAAGTGGAAAAAAATAAGAAAACTGTTTATTCCATGAGCTGCCTGGCTCACGCAGTCTGTTCTCAGTCCCTCCAGTACAGGCCAGGCCCGGTGAACCACAGGTGTGAGCTCCTGGTGT
>VXBI01004750.1:0-36774 GCA_013397375.1 Toxostoma redivivum
TGTGCAGCTTTTGCTTTCCTTATTAAATTTATATAATATAATTTATATTTTATATAATTATAAATTATATTAAATTTATAATTTAATATAATTTATATATTATTACCTCAACCCATAAGTTCTCTTTTACCCTTCTGATTCTCTCCCCACTCCCACTGGTGTGGCAATGAGTGAGCAATCTGAAGGGCTGGGTGCTGGCTGGGGTTAAACCACAACAGACCTGCAAAGAGGTGCCTTCAAGAGCAGTGATAGATGGACAGGATTTCTCAGCTCTGACTAAGCACAGTGCCATGAGTGTGAGTAGGGAGCAGTTCAGTGTGCAGAGTACGTAAATGCTCTGTGACTTGGCAATGGGGGCTCACAGCACGGTGTGCATCCACAGGGCACGTCCACAGGACAAACATGTTTCCTTCACCCTTTACAGCTGGTGTGCACATTTTAAAAATTGTCCACGCAGTGAAACTCTGAGCCCACTACTTGTTAAAAACTCTTTTTTCACATATTTTGGCACCAATGCAAAAAAGAATAATTACCTGATATCACCATCCCCTTGTGGAGCAAGGCAGTGTGGATCAGCTGTGGCTGTCTGTAAGGGAACGGGAAGTACACAGCTATGCAAATTGCCCTGCATAGTAGCCAGGTAACACCAGAACCTTGGAATACATGGGAGAAATGCATGATCTGAATGCTCAGTGTAATTATGTGCTCTTAATCACATTGCTTTCTCTCAGCTGTTTGCCATGCAGCACCTGTTGTTCCACCATTGCTGGAATACAGGGTCATTCAGCCATTACGATCCTATTTTTTCACCCTAATTACAGTTATTAGCAAGGACCAGGACATGACCCAGGCCAGATGGCACATTTGTGCAGAGAAACACCTTTGGAGTAATGGTGTCTGCAATACTCCTAATATTTTTCCAGGTTACATCCTTTTTCATTTGCATCACAAAGACTATAAAGTACTTACACACGACAACTCTAAATCCTTTATAATGCATAATGTCAAACAGCCCATTTAGTCAAGACTCCGTGGTATAAAGTAGCATAATACACTGAAGTTGCTATGCCAAGTTGTGTCAAGAGATCTGCTTTTTAAAGTCCTCCCTAATTGTACAGATGGAAATAGCACGTTGGAGCAGTTCAAAAGTTGTTCCAGTGTGGCATGTCAAATACTGCAGCACTATTTTGACAGTGAGTCATCACACAAGACAATGAAATGAGATAAATATTGATGTGCCAAAACGTTTTCTTTTTCCTTTCCCTTTTTATTTTCTTCTTATTTTCCTTTTCCTTTCTTTTATTTTCCATTTCCTTTTTCTTTTTCTTTCTTTGTCTCTTTCTTTGTTTTGAATTTCTTTTTAAAATTTTTTTCTTTCTCTTTCTTTTTCTTTTTCTTTTTCTTTTTCTTTTTCTTTTTCTTTTTCTTTTTCTTTTTCTTTTTCTTTTTCTTTTTCTTTTTCTTTTTCTTTTTCTTTTTCTTTTTCTTTTTCTTTTTCTTTTTCTTTTTTTTTCTTTTTTTCTTTCCCTCTTCCTCTTTTCTCTTTTTCCCTCTCTCAAATCACCACAGTGGAGAAAGGAAATGAGGTCAGTGGGAACAAGGTGCAAAGTACAGTTTGGAAGCATCTGACCTGCCATGAACCAACTTTTTTCAATGACTGGGCCACCCCAAGCAGTTACCTCTCTACAGTATTAGTGTGTGATTTTGAACTTGAGAGAAGTGAATTTGTCCTCACCAATTGCACAAATAAAATACATCTTACAGTATTGGCTCAAAATAACTTATGATGCTGCCCAGAGCAACAACAGCTGGTGACCTTGTTCATCACACACCAGCACCGACATCACCTGTAGACATGGCACCAACATCTCAACTACAGTGATACAGGAAGAACTTGTCAGTCATCTGAAATGAGTATGGGCAGCAGGTGAGGGGGGGGATTCTCCCCTCTGCCCCACTTTGGTGAGACCCCTCCTGCACAGCTGCCTCCAGCACTGGAATCTAGCACAGGAAGGACATGGAATTGCTGGAGTGAGTCCAGAGGAGGCACCAAGGTAACCAGAGGGATGGAGCAGCTCTGCTGTGAGGAAAAGCTGGGAAAACTGGGATTGTTCAGCCTGGAGGAGAGAAGCTTTGGGGTGACCCACTTGTGGCCTTCCAATACTTGAAGGAGCTGACAATAAAGATGGAGTGAGATTGTTTACTGGCAGTGTCCAAGGCCAGGCTGGACAGGGCTTGGAGCAACCTGGGATACTGGAAGCTGTCCCTGCCCATGGCAGGGATTGAATCTGGATGGGCTTTAAGGTGCCTTCCAACCCAAACCATTCTAGGATTCTAGAGGTTCTATGGCTTTATGAAGGATTATATAACTGGTGTAAAGTTAAAGCATTACCCACAGCAAACTAAACCACACAGTGACAGCATTAAGAGGAGAAGTAATGTCAGACAGACCATTGCTGTGATGCCTGAAATTTCCTAACCAAGCTGAGTCCATGCAAGTCAAAGGCACAGCCATCTGCTTGCAGAGCTGTGCTACCTCACACAGACCTTATTTAAGTGCCTTTGTTTTCCAGACACAATTAATAAAAACACAGCTATATTTTTAATTTTTTTTTAAGGACTCAGCTGAATTTTGGCAAAGGTGTAGGGGAGCATCAGGTGAAGTATACTCATTGCCGTTTTTCTCTGTGGGACAGACTCCATGCCCCACCATGGAACGTGGCCAGAGAATCCAATTCTGCCCATAAGTAAGTAGGTCAATAAGAAAAACACACTTTCCCCCCCTGCTGTAAAGTTTCTTCTACCAAGTACATTATATTGTGCTAAACTGAACTCCAAACTCAACCTCCTGCAGAAAATTAGTGGATGGTCAGTTTAATTTCAAATTGTTAGCCAATCCAGAGTAAGAAGAGAATTTTACCCCTCATGACTCCATTTTCTGGGGCAAGCTCATTAAAAGACAGCAATGGTTAAACACTGCATGTATTGTATGCAGTGTATTATCAAGTGCTCAGATGCAGTAAAATACATGTGAATTGTTTTCATGGCCTGACAGGGATCTGGATTAAAAAAAAAGGAAAGAAGTGAAGTTTTCATTATTACTTTATCCCTGGCTCTCACGACAATAACCAGTTGTGTTCTCTAGAGCCTGTCCCAAACTTTGCAGCCAGTTTTGAATTGTAACCTTGAGCCTTGAATGTATTTACCATGTGCTAAGAAAATTCAAATCCAGTCGAAGTCTGGAGGAATCAGTTACTGACCCTTTTTGGATGCAGTTACATTTTGATCTCTGCCTAATAAACCCAGTCTTGTCTCCAGGGTAGCTGTGGTGGTGCACTCCTCCTTGACTCCTTTCCAGGCTGCAGAGTGATCTCAGAAAATGTTTTTTAGGCTCTGTCCTTGACAACACCACCTGGGCTCAGTTCTCTCTGAGCTTACCAAGAAACACTGTCCCTTCTCAGGAACTCTGAACGAGCTTCTGTTTTTCCCATGACCAGCCTTGGAATATATTTCTCTAGCCTGAATGGCATAACATCCCTATCCTCAGACTTCTTTTGAGTGATCTCAAGCACACTCGTTCGGGACAGAGATATTCCTGGCTTCTCTTAGGTCATCAGTCCATAAATCCAGGTGAACCTACACATGAATACACTTTTTTATCCTAAATCTTGGCATGAAACTGTGCTAGCAGCTTCTCCTTGTCTCAGGTCCCCACTTCCACTTCAACAAAAGTTTTGTCCTTGTAAAAGTCTTAGGCATAAATGAGCTTTTTGTAGTTGTATATACTGTAGAACTGTGATATTACTTGCAAGGAGATAAAGATTTTAAGACAGATACAACACTTAATGTTAGGTTTGGATATTTTGGGCACATAGACAAACAGATGCAATCAAACTTAACACTCACTAAATATATCTATCTTGCCTTGAGTACTTGTTATTAAAGTCTAAAATTATATGAAAACATGTAGATTTAAAATTAAATTGAATTCTGCAGATTTAAAATAAAGGTGGAATCTAGAAGCTGTAGTTATGTTTATCATACAGTACTGAAGTGGTTAAGGATTTTTTTCTGAAGAGCTTTAGAGGCACAATGGAGAAGCACAGAAGCATAAATCTGAAGGTTAAATTTGTATTGGCTTTGCTCCTCCTTCCCATAGGAGCACAGATGGTAAAAACCTTAAAGCTACCCCTGCTATTATTATGGACTAAATGAATTATCATGTTTCTCCCTCACAATGCTAACTATGGAAGGCAACTTCCTACTCACATCATGATCAAGATCATTTAAATGAAGAACTGTTGCTTATTTGATCTGAAAAAAGAAAAAAAAAAAAAGAAGAAAAAAAGAAAGAAAGAAAAAGATATCTTTAATAGTTTTAGATCACCCTTTGGACTTGGAGCAATCGCTCCTCAGCTTCTGTATAAAAGAGTCACTAGTTATTTGTTGCGGTGTCCACAAGAGATCATGATACTGCAGAAACGGCATCCCTGAAGGGAAGGCAAAGTAAAAAGAAACCAGCCTTGCATGCAGTTTCCTGGGAAGATAGTAAGGCAATGTGAGGATAATGAAAACAAAGCAACTCAAAGCATTAAAAACATACTGGAGGGAAATATTTTCTCTGATGCTGTGATTAAAACAATCTCTCGGAACAGATGAACCCCATTTTGCTCATGCTTCTGCAAGCCTCAGTGAGGAGTTAACCTTAACTAACATTAAGACCCTGGTAGGCTTCAGGAAAGCATCTCTCTTCACACATAAGCAATTAAAGTAGATGAAACAGAGATTTCAGCTGCTGTTCCAATGTTAAAATGTGGATGAAACACAACCAGGATTTAAATCCCTATGCAAATACTTTTGTTCAAATTCAGTGATAAAAAGGAGCAGTCAGATAGCTCTTAATTAAATAACATTACCAATTGAACCCCAAAGGTCAATGCAAGCACTAACTCCTGTGTGTACTGCCTATAGTTACTTGGTGATTTTTATCATCTCTTCTTAATCCTCTTTATAGAGAAATTGAAAAAAAAAAAAAAAAAGCTGTAGTTTTGCTGTAATTTGGTTGGTTTGTTGTTTTTTTCCTCTGGATGTCTAAGGCTTGTATTTTTTAGCCATTCAGCCAGATGATATTCTCAGTAATCACCTTGTTCCAAGAGCTGCATCTTCATGAGCAGCTTGAGGAGTCCCAGTCCCAGCTCAGCAGCAGGAGATAGCAGCCAGGAAAACCTATATATATGTTTGCTTCTGTGTGTTCTGTGACGGCAACACTGTCAAGTTAATGGGGTCATGTTATACAGCTAATTTATAGCTTGAGGTGTCAGTGCAATAGATCTGAACATGAGGAAATGCAATTTTATTTTAAAAGGAAGAGATCATTTAAAATAAGATTTGTTTTTCTTCAGTCAAGTTATACACAGGCACATTTTCCCTTTATTTGTCATGGTATATAATTAGGAAAATATTAGTAATGCCTCTTTCAAAAATGCACGTAGTGAAATAACATGGGCACTGAAGCATTCAGATGAAAGTGATATCACTAAAAATAGGAGAAATACAGTAAGGAGAAAATTAATAGTTAGTTGTTCTCCTCAGTAAAGTCCAGCAAAATACTTCCTTTGGTTTATGAATTTAGTCATTTGTGCTTCATCATTTGTAGAGATGAAAGCAAATTGTTGCACTATTGAATAACACAATTAGATTTTTATTGCTGAGCTCTGTTAGGCCACTTTAGAGCTGCTGCCTGCAGCACAGCAACTGCCCCTCCACAGTAATTGGGTGACTAATCCCAGTAACAGTGGGACTGGTTCCATGGAATATGGCCAGAAAACAGCAGGGAGGAGGGAGATCACCCACTCGAGACCAGTACAGGGGGATCAGTGAGTGGAAACTCACTATCTTTAGAGAAACAGAGGCTATTTTTTGCATCAAACCCTCACTCAGTAGGTATGGATTTTCCTTGAGGTGCTTGGTCTATCTGGTATAAGCTTTTGGCCAAGGCTTTTGCAGCTAACTGCTCATGCAGACCCTCTGATTTATTCAACACTGAGGTTTTCCTGGCTTGTAGAAACTATCCCTTCAAAGACCCAGAAGCCCAAAAAGGAACTTCTAGTGGAGAAGCAAGCAAGTTACCTTTCCCCAGCTTTTCTGTTGGAAAAATACAAGTGCTTTTAATATGGAGTCCCGTGGATGCCATGGAAAAGGAGGATGGCTACAGGAATAATTTCAGATGTGGTGGCTTCTTTGGCTGTACTCTTTCACACCCCTTTCTTGGGCAGCTGAATTTGCAGGAACCTCACAGCCATCCACCCTGTACATCCTGCTGCCCCTAAAGCTTGAAGAGCAGCTCTCCCTTCATACTGAGCTCCTCAGAAGCAAGGCTGCTCCTAGAGCTCTCTGAGAAACACCATATGGGGTGGAACCCAGCACCACATCACTCAGTAGTGTTTATTGCACTGAGAAACAGGGAAAATCTTGCAAAAAATGCAAGAGAGAGCTCAGGGACCACTCTTAATCCCCATGGGATGCAAACTCTCAGTGGATAAAGAATAATGCTGCATCTCTACCAATGGATCATCTCAGCAATGGAGCAAAGAGGCATCATATGGGGACAGGAGAGGGGGAACATGTGAAGGCAACAAGAGGCAAGGAACACAGTTTGCCCTGGTAGAGTTCCCACCGATAGGGAACAGGGGCAGTTCCCTGGTTTGCCACCTCCATGTTCTGCTCTGAATTCTGCTGTAAAGGCACAGACAGGCAGATATCAACCACAAATAGCTGGCCACAAATGTGGTTTTTATGGGCAGTATGTGAATGCTGAGTACCTCCCATACAATAAAATGAAGCATGGAAGAAGGAAGCATCCTTGTCCTAGAAGACAGAGGTGAGTTTAAGTGGGCAGAAATGGTTTTTGAGCCGGAGTAGGGGCCGAGGGCTCTCTGAATGGGAAATGGTGAGGTGTAAGGTAAGGATAGAGCAGCAGCAGCAGTAATCAGCTCCAGAGTGGAGCTGTACTGCCAATTATGCTCTCAGTAGACATTTCACAGGATCAGAATATCCTGAGCTGGAAGAGAACCACAAGGACGATAGAGCCCAACTGCTGATCCCACACAGGGCAACCTAAAAGTCAAATCATATATCTAAGATCTAAAAACTTCTTGGATACCAGGAATGCTTCTTTGGGAGCTATACTTCCCTGCTTCAGTGCTGTAGCACTCTCTAAGTGAAGAACCTTTTCCCTATATGCAATCTGAACTTTGTCTGATGCAGCCTTAAGCCAGTCCCTTGTGTCCTATACCCAGACAGCAGAGAGAGGAGATCAGCATCTTCTCTTCTCTTCTCTTCTCTTCTCTTCTCTTCTCTTCTCTTCTCTTCTCTTCTCTTCTCTTCTCTTCTCTTCTCTTCTCTTCTCTTCTCTTCTCTTCTCTTCTCTTCTCTTCTCTTCTCTTCTCTTCTCTTCTCTTCTCTTCTCTTCTCTTCTCTTCTCTTCTCTTCTCTTCTCTTCTCTTCTCTTCTCTTCTCTTCTCTTCTCTTCTCTTCTCTTCTCTTCTCTTCTCTTCTCTTCTCTTCTCTTCTCTTCTCTTCTCTTCTCTTCTCTTCTCTTCTCTTCTCTTCTCTTCTCTTCTCTTCTCTTCTCTTCTCTTCTCTTCTCTTCTCTTCTCTTCTCTTCTCTTCTCTTCTCTTCTCTTCTCTTCTCTTCTCTTCTCTTCTCTTCTCTTCTCTTCTCTTCTCTTCTCTTCTCTTCTCTTCTCTTCTCTTCTCTTCTCTTCTCTTCTCTTCTCTTCTCTTCTCTTCTCTTCTCTTCTCTTCTCTTCTCTTCTCTTCTCTTCTCTTCTCTTCTCTTCTCTTCTCTTCTCTTCTCTTCTCTTCTCTTCTCTTCTCTTCTCTTCTCTTCTCTTCTCTTCTCTTCTCTTCTCTTCTCTTCTCTTCTCTTCTCTTCTCTTCTCTTCTCTTCTCTTCTCTTCTCTTCTCTTCTCTTCTCTTCTCTTCTCTTCTCTTCTCTTCTCTTCTCTTCTCTTCTCTTCTCTTCTCTTCTCTTCTCTTCTCTTCTCTTCTCTTCTCTTCTCTTCTCTTCTCTTCTCTTCTCTTCTTCTCCCCTCATGAGGAAGATGTAGACAGTTGTGATCAGCCTCTCCTTCTCCCAACTGACCAGCCCTGGTACCCTCAGCCAATCTTCCTAAGTCTTGCCCCCTAAATCTTTCACTGTCTTTGTTGTCAGCTTTCTAGATGATATTCTAGAATATTTATACTCTTCTTTACACTCTGGAGCACAAACTGGCATGCAGCACTGGGGCTGCACCAATGCTGGGGCCACCAATTCTTTCATCTGATTAGTAGCTATACTGTGCTTAATGTATCCCAGATTGACCTGCTGCATGCTCTTTCATTCCCATAGTCCATGTGCAGTATCATAGGCTAATGAGAAATGTCATAAAACCTTAAAAACAACTTCCTCCCACCCCCTTCCTTCCCAGTTCTACCTCCTAACCCAGTGGCACAAGGAGACAGGGAATGGGGGCTATGGTCAGTTCATCACCCGCTGTTTCTCCTGGTACTCAGGGAAAGGAGTGGTTACCCTGCTGCACCCTGGGGTCCCTCCCATGGGAGACAGTTCTCCATGAACTTCTCCAACCTGAGTCCATCTCACAGGCAGCAGATCCCTGCAAACTGCTGCAGCATGAGTCCCTCCTATGGGTGAAAATCCCCTTCCAGCTGCTGCAGTGTGAGTCCATCCCACAGGCAGCACTCCCCATCAAACTGCTGCAGTGTGGGTCACTATTCCACAAGGTGGAAGGGACAGGCTGCTCCAGCAAAGAAATTTGTGTACACTAATTATGACCACCTTCCTCTCTTGGGGTGGTTTTATGATGATACTGTATTCTCTAATTGTCTGCTTTAAGCCCAGAAAGGGTTGCTGAACCTTTAAGATGATGCAGGTGCAGGGATGGGGAGCCTTTGAGCTCTCACTCAAGCTGTATTCAAAGTCTCTCTGCTGGGAGTGCTTTGCTGGCTTAGTTTTTCCAGCTTAAGCTTTTCCCTTTTTCCTTCCCCTGGTCAGGAGGCTTTCACCCACAAATCCTTTTGGTGCATTTTTGGTTTTTTCCCCTTGAACTGTTTCGACTTGTTATTTTTTTTTTTTTCCAGTCTGGGGAGCCAGCAGTGGGCTGCCCCAAGCCCAGGACTTCAGAGAAGCTGAGGCAACATGAGACAGGACACCTAAATCCACCTGCTTTGCCTGCTGTGAGGAGGAGACCAACATCAGAAGTTCAACAAGTTCCCATCTGGTTTTTTCCTTTCTCAGAGACAAAGGGGCCAGCCACCATTTTGTGCAGGCATTTCCGAGTTTCTTTGTGAGTGGACGAGTGAGTGGGATTGGGTGGGTGTGGAGTAAAGCTTTGAATGTTTAATATCTAACATTTATTGCTCTAACATCCCCCACAGGTGTCCACATCTTTGCCATGTTCATGCAGCACAGATCTGGGGTAGCTCTGGAAACTCTGCCTGCTACTTGGAAGGACTTGGTTAAGATCTACACCAGCACTGCTGTACTGTCTCTAGTGCCTGCAAAAGCTCATTTAAATCTCATTTGAGTGTGTGTGATCTGGCACTGTGCTTTACAAAGAAATGCTTTAGGTTGTTTCTAAAGAACAGAGGAGAAATTTAGTTCCTCATGGCAGCATCAGATGTTCCAGTCCACAGAAACTTCATTTTCTTTCCTGAATCTCCCACCCAAATAACAACTTGTTATTTCAGTAGGGAATGACATGGACTATGAAAAGAGTTTTCTACATTAGAAAGCCCTGAGTGTACACTGCAAACACCCACTGTTGTAAAAGCCCTATGGGAAAACATACTACATAACTGATTACTGCAGTTTCTGTCATACTGTATGTACAGGAGGAACAACCTTCACACTGACATTTCACAACCTTTTCCTTATTTACTTTGTAACCTTCATGTCATTCTTTTAAATACAGTTGTTTGCAATGTCACAAAAATTGGCAAATATCTAACTTGACACAAGAAGTACTCTCCTAACTTAGAAACATCCATTTTCTTTTGTGGAAATACTATTTCTAGGAACTGACAATGACAGAGGAGTAGCAAACAGAGCTCTTTCAGATTCCCATGATGAGTGCACCCAGGTGTCCTGCAGCTCTCATCTCCCTCCCAAGGTGTGACCCAGTTTGGGTGGTACATCCACAGGTGCTCCCCAGCAAAGAGTGAGCCCACAGTTGCTGGTTCACACAAGAGATGTACCAGGAGAACTTATGCCCGCAATCTGCCTTAACTATACTGAATTCAAGAACTTATTTGAGGAAAGGAAATATTGTTCCCTGCCCTCCTGCATATTGAGTCACCTTTCAGATCCAATCCCACTCTTCAAATCACTTGCAGATATTTCTCAGCATTTATTTCAGAAATTACACTTTCAGCATAGAAGCACATAAATTCAATTTGGACAAATAAAAGGAAAAAGCAAAAAGCCCTCTCTGTTTAACCCTGAGTTTTTTATGTTTGACTGAGGACTGGCATTTTTTTCCCAAAGTGTTTTTTGTGTTTTTCTTTATGTGCATGCATCTTTTCCAAAAGTATAGACTTAGCAGTTAATAGAGTCACTCCAACACAACTGGCTGATCTCCAGCACTTCCATGCTCTAGGAAAAAAAGCTTTTATGAAAAAAGAGACACATTCCTTCCTGCCTGAGGTTTGCTGGGTAGCAGAAGATCACTGGCAAAGGGTGTTTGGACATATATGAGGACTGAGAATAAAACTGTGGCTTAGAGATTTCTGGCTACTGAAGTAAGTGTTACTCATTTCTACTTACTGACTCTCAACAATCACATCCTGTTGGCGGGCTACCTTGCGGTACTCATACACTGAAAAGATTTGGAGCAAGGGGTGTCTTTGAACTATGCAATAATTAAACTAAGACTGAGCAAAGGAAGAAGAAAAACCCAATCAAAGCAACTTTGACCTTGGAATAACTCTTGTAATAGCTAGGTTCAATTTGGCTCAATGTTTTTAGAAAAAAAAATATAAAAGGAAAACAATAATCTATCAGATTGAGAGTTGAAGAGATGATGTTATCCTACAAGGTGAAGTTGTGGTTGAGATTTTTTTTTTATCTTATGAAGCTGTGCTGGCTGTAACTCCTCTTAAAGCAGTATCAGACAAAAACATTGAAAAATTTTGTTTCTTGCAATCCTGTGTTCCTGAGATCCTAGAAAAAATAAAGGGCAAAAAGAATGAGGGAGGCAGGGAACTAGGGAAAAAGGAAAATGGAAACAGATTAGTAACTTGATAAACAAAGGCCCCAAAGCAAGTTTTTCACACCAGCTGTGACACAGTCCTCTGCCTGGAAATGCTGTGGATATACCACCCACCTGTGTGACCAATGTGCCCTGGCAGTGCACAGCGTGGTCCCAGCCTTCAAATACTGACACGCTCACACAACCAGTGACATTTTATGGCCTGGAAACAATAGTAATGATGATAAGAGAAATTCCTATAATATAACAAATTATTATTGGTAGCAAATTGCTCAATAATACCTTTTCCAACAATGTTACAGAGATAGGAGAGAGCCCTAACAAATTATGTGCAGAGTATAAAAATAATAAATTAAATTACAAGTGAGCAGCAACTCAATATTTTGCATGAAAAATCAATTTTCTCTCTCAGCTCTGTAATATAACCAGCAAAAGAAAGAAGAACCCAGAATATTATCTCCTCAGAATCCCAAACTGCCCAAGTAGATATCTTATTGTTATTTTTCTAAGCATTTCCCTTTTATACTGGGTTTTGTTTTGCATTTCTCCTTCTACACTCTGCTGTCTTGGTGACCTGGTAATTTTAGAGGTGGAGCTGATAGTGCTGCCTAGTTTATAGTCAATATTTGACATTTTGAGGCCCGTTTTCTTTACTTATGACTTTGCCAAACTCCAAATGTTTCAGGTGAGTTTTATCATTCCAGTTATTAGGCTTAGACAGGATGCAAGGTGTTTTTGTTTAATTTGTTTAATTTAATTTCATTCCAAGGGAATCCACTCTTCCTGTAAAAAAAAAAAAAAGGGAAAAGATGTAGCCTTACCCTGGGAAAAGTAAACATGCAAATCTAGTGCTCCTTTTGTTAAGCAGTGCCCAAATCCTTCCTTATGATTCATATCCTGAAATTCTCGGGAGACAGTTTGCTTGATGGAACAAAAGTCTTTTGTGGGGACCATGAAGTTTTGGCAAAATTTGGTCCAGTTGCAAAATCTTTAAAAGATCAATTTGTACATGCAGGGACAATCCTTTCTAGGCTTTACAGCTCATTTCTTTAACTTTTTATCCTTACTGAGACTGATGCAGGAGAGACTAAGCAGAATACTCCCTGAGACTGCAAGTTTAAGCAAAGATCTCAGGAAAAGTGTTTGGAAATGGCACCCTGGAACACACTTATCCAGCATGACTGGAAACCCAGATGGGAAAAGATGTTGGCTAATGGACCAGGAGCTGGGGCTCAGAAGAAACCGGGGACTGAGCGTGCAGAAAACAGGACCAGTAAAAGCTGAGAAACAAAAATCAGGTGGCTAGGGCACAAAGACTGGTGACCCAAAGCAGGAATCATAGAACATTCCAAGTTGAAAAGGATCCACAAGGATCACTGAGTCCAAGCTCAGGCCCTGCACAGACACCCCAACAATCCCACCCTGTGCATCCCTGGGAGCGTTGTCCAAACACTCCTGGAGCTCTGGCAGCCTTGGGGCTGTGACCATTCCCTGGGGAGCCTGGTCAGTGCCCCACACCCTCTGAGGGAAGAACCTTTCCCTGATATCCAGTCTGACCCTCCCCTGACACAGCTCCAGCCATTCCCAGGTGCTGTCCCTGGTCCCAGAGAGCAGAGATTGGAGCTTCCCCTCCATTGCCTCTTGGGAGGATGTGGAAAAGCAGTGAGGTCTCCTCTCAGTCTCCTTTTCTTCAGCTGATCAAGCCAAGTGCCTTCACTAGGAAAATTTTCATAACATAGCTGGAAGCACAAGAAATGAAAACCACGTGATGCTGTCTTCTAGGATGCTGGAAGAGAGCTCACATCCCAGGAAAACCAGAGAAGTTTCACCCCTACGAATGATCAAACTGACCATGAGAACAATGCTGAGCAACAGAATTATTTTTTGTTGTTTAATTTGCTACTAAAAAACCTGGGTGATTTCATAAATGCATTAAAAGAACATTATTAAGGTCAAAAAGCCTACTGTGAAGAAGTCAGAAAAATACCATTGAGTATACAACAGTGACATGGAATTACACTGCCTTTTTTTTGCCTTTTATTATGTCTTTATTTGCTTTTATAACCCTGGTGATGCTTTTTAGTTCAGCCTCTGCATCTGTTTATGTGTGTGATACTCACCAGTGCAGATTTTACATGGGCAGACTCAGAAATATACTCTGTCTGACACTAGAGATGGCAACCAGGCTGTGTTCAAAATTCCACTATCGGACTCAGCAGGTAAGAGACAGGGGGAAAAAAAAAAGCACAGCAGGTAAACATCTCCCACAAAAGTGGCCCCTGTAGACCCCCATCCAAATCCAATTTAAGCTTCACAAAAGCATCATTCTGTAGCCCGTTCTCTAAGATTCATTTCAATTAGCTTTAGATCAGGGCATCAGTAAGATTTTTACCCTGCCAGGTGGTATTTTTTCACCAGTGCAGGTTTCCCATAGAGAATATCAGAAAGCCATTGACTAGCCATTGAGCAAGGAAAAAGGGGCCACTCAGAGATTTTGTCCCTTTGGATCTTACACATTCCTGCTAAATTTTTCATCTTGTCACTGAGAGTGCAGTGACATTTTTCTCTTGAAAGTCAGCAATAAGTTTCCTGGTGTAGTCTTGACAGGATTTATTTTCAGAGGAGCTAATAAATGATGGCTCCAGCTGAAAGCCATGCAAACCTGTAGGCACACATTGCTGCTACTAGTGTTAGAAGGTTGCCTCTGAGGGGTCACGTGAACACACTGAAATAAATGGTTTTATCACACTGAAATTGATGGCATGTAAGCCCAATTTCTAGCAGCAGGCTATACCTTATATCCAGTACAATATCTGGGAAAATAAGTATTCCCTACTTCCTTATCTTGGTAAAAACTTGTAAGCTGCAAAATCTGCTGCTGATGCCCTGGAGGAGGAGTAGCAATGAAAGCACCAATTCATGCCAGAGCATGCCCTGCTGTGTGAGATGAAACAGAGAGGTGTGGCAGAAAAGGCAGGGTAGCCCCAAGGTCACAGGGCAAGGGACCATAAGCCATGCCCCACCAGTTCCTGGAGGAAGCTCTGTTGCCTTCCTCAGACTCCCCTGTGCCTCTGGAAGCAGCTGCAGTGCTGGGTTACTTGTCTGGGCACTTGGGCTGCTGGAGTTCACTTGGCACCCCAGGATTTCATAGGTGCCTGTCCCAAACCCGCCACCACTGGATGAATTTTGTTGGAGGGATGCTGTCTCCAAGTCCAGAGGATAGTGGAGAAGGCATACACTTAAAACCATTTCCCCCTTCTCCTCCAGCTGGATTTTGTGAAAGCAGTGAGATACACATCCCAGCACAGCAGCAGCAAAATCTGGAGGAAAATGATGTCTTTATGCTGTGGGAGTGATGCCTTAAGTTTTAGCTTTCATATTATCCAGCTTCTGTGCTGCATTAGTATGTAACTCTGAACTTCATATAAAGTGTTAGCAAGTTCTCCTCACAGTTTAGTCAGACAAAACAATCCTTTGCCAGCCCAAAAACCAAGGACACCATTGCAGCTTCAGGCCAAAAAAGTGCAAACAACAATGAATTGAGGAGAGCAAACTGGCAAGATGGGACTTCATAACTTGAAGCTATAATTGGACAATTAACCCCAATTTGTAAATGGCTCAAAACTTATAAAAGTGTGAAAACTCCTGACCCATCATTCATCTTGGGTGTTGCCTTGGCCAGGCTCTTGTACTGCCCTGCCTTTGTACTGCCCTGTACTGCCTTTGAAGGCCTTTTTAATAAATACCTACTTTATTCCTTTAATACTGCCGAGCCTCTGTTCCAGGTAGCCTTTCAAGGCACTGGGGTGGCAGAAGGGAGCTGCCCCCCAACAGCAAGGTAACACCACATCAGTGGCTGCACTGCCATCCAGTCCATGGCATGCTCCAGATTAAGCTGGGATGGTATTCATCCAGACTTGCAATTTTCATCCTCCTCTGGAAACCTTCCCACAGAGTAAGAACAGCCTCCAAGGGGATTGTGGCAGGTCATGCAGTGAAGCAAGCCTCTTGCCTATACACCTAAACCCACTCAATAACAGGCTGCACTGGCACTGGAAAATATTTAGAGGTCTCCAATTGGAAAATGTTGAAAATGCACTGATTTAGGCTGATCAAGGAATTGCTCAGCTTCTACAGCAAAACAAAAGCCACAAAAGTGCTGTGGAAGTGGAGTGATGCACTTGCAAGCAAAAGTATTGGTCAGGAAAAAGTCAAATGAGCCACTTTTAGAGCCTCTGTCAGGTGAGAAAATAAGGGCCTATTTTAACTAGTGTCTTAAAGCACCAGACTGTGTTGATGTTCCTTCCTGCCATAGCAGCTCCTCACTTTCTAGACATTTATAATGAAAGCCATGAGGGCAATTTGATCCCTTAGGAAACTTGCACTCTACAAGTACAGTGGCCCCAGCAGTACCATCACACTCTTTGTAGAGGCAGCTCTGTCATTGCAGGGCTGATGTAAGAGGCATTCATCCTCCAAGCTCCAGAAGAAATCCAAGTGTTAATCCCTTTCAGGAGGCACCAGGGTGAGAATGAACTTAGCAGGGTAGTAAAAGCATCGTTATCTCATTGTAAGGGTAACAATTGCAGTTTCTGCCACCAGATTTCATACATGAGCACCTATTCCATCTTATACCTGGCAGCTCCATGGCTACACAAGGATGCACACGTGAGGGGAGTAGGGATGTCAGAGGAGGAACTGCACTCCTAGCTGAGATGCTGTGCCGCCCTGCTAAGGAAACAGGAAGANATCTTATACCTGGCAGCTCCATGGCTACACAAGGATGCACACGTGAGGGGAGTAGGGATGTCAGAGGAGGAACTGCACTCCTAGCTGAGATGCTGTGCCGCCCTGCTAAGGAAACAGTTTTCACTGCCCAAATGGCATCACATCCATGCTGCCATGACAGGCACAAGGAAAGTGCAATCCTGCTATTAACATAGGGCTTCAGAGCAAAGCCATCCCAGGAGACAGCACTTGTAGAGACTCCTTCAGCAAAGATATCCCTCAACACCCCACATTCAGCAGCAGGGATGGAAAACATCCTGTCTGAACACCTGCAAGATTGGGACAGCCCAGCCAGTGACTCACATCCAGCCTTTCTACTTATAAAATACCATAAACAACTAATCACACTTTTCCAAAATTGACAATTTTAAAAATATCCAAGACAGATGCTTTGTCTGTTCTGCAGCAGTGTCACCCAGCTTATGTAAGCGGGCAGAAATGGCAGAATCAGAAATTTGCAAACAAAGGCACTTTGGGGCCAATGTCACTCAGACATTTCCCTCTTTCATCACAGTATGGACTTGTTACATTTTCTGGTTTAATTTGGGTGGATTTCAAGAAGAGGTGTGAACTATCTTATGGTGCCATGCTCAAATCTTTGCTTTGAAAAGGTCAAAGTGACCATCTGTGAAATCTTGAGGGACCATGAGGAGCAGATTCACCTCACAATTAAGTGTCCCTTTCTGTGTGAGAAATAAGAATACTTCTCAAAGCCAGCTGAGGCTTAATGAACACTCACAAGTCACTTAATAAGCCTGAACTGATGAAGACAAAGATAATCACAAAAGAGAAAGTTCTGCTCCTGTGGTGAGATGAACCTGGGTGTGATCACCACAGCACCAGCAGCAGGGAAGCCTCTCCCCAAAGCATCCCATGGGCTGGAGGAGAATCTCACAGCTCTGGGGAGCTACAAGCTCCTCAAAAGGGTTGAAAACAGATTGTACTTAACCAGCTCACACTTAACACCCACCAAAGTGAGAACCAGAGCTTACCTGAGTTCACAGTTCAGGTTATAAAATTTCATGCTTCTAACAAAAGTATTCCCCAGAATGATGCCTGGGGCCCTGCCACTTGACAGTCTTCAGGTGCACACTCCAGTGAAAACAATTTGAGATTATAAAGGAAGAGGAAAAAGAGGAAATCTCTTCATAATGTTATATTTTTAAGTGTTTCCTTATTATAAATTGATCTGGTTCCCAAACAGGCAAGGATTAAAATAAAAGAATAAATCATTAGTCTATCAAAAATAACGGTGTGATTAGACCTCCCTGACTTTTGCTTTTCTGTTTGTCTTGCTCGAGCCCTGTTCAGCTCCATTACTGTCTTGTTATCCTCTGGCAAGGTGTGGGAAGAAATAACCATGTCTTGGAGAAGGATCTTCCTCCTCAGTAATGCAGGCAAGGCTCTGGTGTGAAAGTTTTCAAATTTTGGGCATGGGAAAGAAAATTTCAAAGCAATAACCAGTAGTTTGTTACCTCACTTTTTTTTGCACTGAATTTTCTCTGAATGCTGCCCATGTATTGGAATATGTTCCCAAGAGTTGCTAACAGCAAGATGGTTCCTCAAAACAAGGAGCATTGACATGCAGAGTAACTGCAGCAATGCAAATCATTTTGTCTTGTCCTATATAAACTCTTCCACTACAAATAAATTTTTATATGTTTCCATGCTTGATTCCTTCACCTCAAACTTCTCCTCACAGCCAATACCAAATACATTCCAAATTTTCCTTAGGGATCAAAACTTATTTTCTCTTTCAATTCACACCATAAATATAGCTGACCCAGTTACCATTGAGATGCTCAGTCAGAAATCAGCTGGGGAAAGCAGGATGAATGACATTCTGGATCAAATGCATAATTAAGGCATACTAAATACAGCTGGCCATAATTTTTCAAAGGAAGAGGATTTTATATAGCTTTTTGTAAATCAGGATCTTTCAGTATATTTTATGTTGTAGAAATTTTGGGGTTTTTTACTGTCTCACATATTTTGAATATAGCTATTTCTACCAAAGCAGCTAGGAACTCTTAAGAAAAAAAAAATTATCAAAGCAAGTTTTCAACAAGAGATTTGTTTTCAAGTTTTTTTCCACAATTGTTTCCACAATTTTTTTGTGGACTGTAGCCTCTCTCCCCTGGAATTATAACTTTATTAAAAATGGAAGCATTGAATTTTTCTCTGAAAACTTTTACCTAAACTTAATTGGTTTTTTTCTCTTCTTTTAAATCCCAAAAGTATCTTTAAAGTAACAATTATTTTGCATCTGCTTGCAAGGAGGTTATTTATAATTTTGAGGTGATTATAAATACTTTCATTTCCCCAAAATTCTACATTAAATTCTACTCTTCTGGTTGGAACACTCAGAAGTTTTCCTTGCCCTCCTTTATGTGTTGATGATATTTGGTTATGTTTTGCCATTTGATTTCAACATGAACAGAATAGATTATTTTTATTAATTCTTCATTCAAGAAACAGAAATTCACATTGACTGAAATGCTGATTACAATTAAGCTGTTTTAGTTGGAAGAAATTCCAAATAGAACTTCCTTTAATCAGTTCAGACTGGTCTTAGAGTTTTGTTGGAAACAAATTTAATCATGAAGACATGAAGTGACAAAGAAATGTTTTCTATTGTTTTAACTAAAGTATCTCCTTTTAGTGCCATCTTGACATTAACATTGTTTGATTTCTTTGACGCCAAACTGCTTTTTTTATAGCTTGTTTGCACTTTGAGAAGGAAACAAGTTTTTTGGAGAGATCTAGCCTTTGTAGCATGTGTGTGTCTGCATTGAAATTGATCTTGGACCAAATCACAGGAATGCATGCAGTTGGGTACATGGCAATTATGTTTTTGGTAAGCTTCAAATTCATTTAGATCAGAAAGATTCTTACATCATTATATATATTGTGTCATAGGAAAAGAGTTGACTTGTCCCACTTGAGACAGGATGGCATTTAGATATAAACCTCATGAATGAAATTAGTCCAGTAGGATGGAAGATATTAAATATTGAATTATCTTTATGTGTTTTATGGTCTTCCACTATAGCTTTATTTCACTATGAGTTTAGAGAAATTGTTCTAACTTTACAACTTACTTTCTTATTATTGAATATTATAAGCTATAAATTTTTCTGTAGAGAATTCAGGTTCTTACACTGTCTTACTACAGCCCATGTTGATAATTAGTAACATCAGAAAGAAGCAAAAGTGGGACTTACAGTCTCAGAAAAATTCGGACAAAATTGCATGAGATTGATATTCAAACTAAACTTTTTCAGAAGACATGGAAAATCCTACTCATTTGTGTTTTCCCCTCTCCTGGGTGCAGAATAAACAAACGTCAGCAGCTGATACAAGAGAGAGTCTGTTCAGATGCTCCTTTGATGAGCAGAGAGCAATAGTCCTATGGAAATGAAAGCATTTCTCTAGTGCTACAAGATGTATTGAGGAATTTGGGAAACAGAGCACTTGGAAGCAGAACAAGGGGACAGGAAGGCTAAAAGAAATGAAGTTATCAAAACATGACAGTACAGTAACAAGAAGGATATACACTAAGCTGATGAAAAGCAACACAGAAATAGGAATGAAATCTGCTTGTCAAATTTAACTACTCAGTAGGCAGCATTTGGATGGAGATTCTCCAAACAGCAGGCATCTGCTGAGAGAGCATTTGAACTTCATTGTGTGGCTGAAATCCCCCAGTGCTAGCTGAGCTACTCTGGCTCTCTGAGCTGCACAGGGAGTGCAGGATTTCCAATATGGGCTCTGAATTCTCTGCCTTTTGTGAGTTCCATTATTTTATCACTGTAGGCTTTTTGTCGGATTTTTTTTCCCACATATACACAGAGATTATGATTGTGCCCACAGAGCTGCAACAAGTGAAGAGAAAACTGGCTGCCCTGGCAGTATTCCCTGATACACTTTGTGCAGCTTCTGATTGCATTCCCCTCTCTCCCACAGCAGTCCCCTGTGCACAAAGAGGGAAAAATACAGGCAGCAGAAAAACCACTGCAAGAGCACCAAGCTTTGACCTGTCCCTTGATTGAGGAGAGGTGGTGGGTGATCTAATGGTGGCTGTTGTTGGCCAGTGAATACAAATTTTGTGCTGGGTGTCCTTAGTGCTGTGGAATTTTTTTCCTGGTGGAGCTGACTTTTGAAGATGGCTTTTCTTAAGCAGCCCATGCAGAGCCATTGTCTGGTTGGAGGCAATTAGCAGGAATTAGTGCAGGTGATTCTCTTGACTCCCATCCACGGGAGCAGCTCAGAGCTCCTCACCCTCCATGCCAGCCTGGGAAGACTCCTCTAGCCAGGATGCACTGGGCTGCTCAGCTCCTCTGCACAACATAACTGAGACTTATGCAAAGTCAGATTTTTGCCTAGACAATGGTTAATTCAAAGCGGACTTTTTGCTTCTAGTTACTGTCTCTGCATAATGGACAAGAGCACTTTAGCTCCCCACCTTTTTGCTGCTGATCAATTGATCTGAAACGTTGGTGTAGTCATTCTGCATTTAGCATCTTTGGGAACCAGAGCTGGAAAAGTGACAATTTGTACATGTTTCAGTTCCAGTTATTGTAAATCAGTCATGGGATATACAGATTTACCATGCCAGTAATTCCAAGATGAACTGGTAAGATGAACAGAATTTTTTCAGAGTTTAGCAGCATCACTGTTTGTTCAGCATCAACAGCCCATGCTTAGACCAGCATTACCTGATTTTCAAGGGGCTTAAGAGACAAGTGCATACAGTGGAGCAGCTGAGGCAATGTGAGCTTCACAGATTTTCCAAGTAGTTCAATGGATGCCTTGAGGAAGCTAGGAAAGAAAGCCAAGTCTCCAAGATAAAACACCCTTTCCCTTTATGGCCCCTTCATTTTCATCTCCTGATTACTGAGAACCCACAGTTCTCCTCTGAAGAGTTGAATGTTATGAGATGGTCAAGGGCTTGAGAAGAAGGACTAAGTCAATAATGTGTGTAAATGTGGTGCCTCACAACCATGACTGACAGCCTAGGGCTGACACTTACAAATGCTAGACATGCCACAGTGAATGTTTCAATTAGAATATCTGATTCTTCACAATGTTACTGTGAGTAAACAGAGTCCCATACATAAACAGTTATTCCTTGCAATACTGACTTTAAATTACAGTTGAAGTACAACTTCTATTTTGTTTCCCACACTTGGCTACTAAAGATAGATATCAGTTTGTACTTTAAGACAGAGTATCTTCACAAGAGGGTGAGGACTCCCTTAAGAATTACAGGAAAGATGCTCTTAAATGACAGGGGATACAGAGCAATGCAGGAGTAGACTATATAGAGCCCTTGCTTGTTGACAAGTCCAAAAAGGTAAATTAGGGTAAAAATAGGCTCTTGAGACACTGAATTTATACTGCTGGGCTAGAAGAGTGTGTTGGGTGAAGTGATAGCAGGAAATGTCAGACGTCCTGGTAAATTGGGGGAAATGCCAGTGCTGGAGCATGGCACTGTCCATCACCAGTGCACACACCAGTCCAGTTCACTCCTCGCCTGCCTCTTCCACATTGCCAGGCCCTACTCCAGGGCACATTGTCTAAATCACAGACACAGATAACAGCCAAGGAGGGACTCGAATTTGTGCAAGAACAACCTTAATGAGTTTCCAAAATACAGAATTTCATGCAGTACACAGAACTAGATGATGCAGCAGGCACTCCTCCACTCTCTCCCTTTATTCTCAAGCTGTACATAAACTACAGCAGAGAGTTTCATAAAAGTAATGGATATATCAGAAACTACTTGGCACAGTAGAACTACATTCCCACACAACTTCACTGAAGCTGCAAGAAAAATGGTAGGTTGTCCTTCATAAATATAATGAACTGCAGAAAAGTCTGACTTACATTCATTTTGTGAACCTTAAGATGACCATTTCTATCTCTACAGCTACATATGTTCCCACACAAAATATTGCATTAATTCACAGTAAAAGAATACCGAGGCTTGTATCCTGACTAAGACCCTACCTAAAACATGACAGATATTGTAATAATCAGAGATGCAGAAAGTGCAGAGTGAAAAGATACATTGGGGGAGAAGGAATAAATTCATAAAACTGACTAAAAATTTTGTTTGTGAGGGAGTTTCAGTTCTCCTGTTGCAGCTAGAAAGAAGAATGGATAAAGGAGAGAGATGCTCCATGATATGGCTGAATATTGGTCAGCATAAATCAGAATTAAGACTGATATGCAAATATAGCTTTCATTACAAACTTATATCTGATTGTCCTGATTTAAAATATTATATGAAATGTAAAAAACATTGGTGATAAAGATTATGCAGGATTTTTCCATCATTTCACTGTGGACTTATTTGTTTACAGTATAGCACCAATTTCTGATTATTTTTAGGTTACTATTTGCATTCTTCACTTTTTGGAGAACAAATTCCAGATTCATTATGATGTTTAGGTAAAAAAGGGCTTTTAAAAAGAACTTTCTTTAGGGCATCTGCATGTTTGCCTCCTGTGCTGCACATGTAAAGGCAGTAAAGGAGGTAGTAGGAATTTTCCCACTTACATTAGTTACAGTGCTCCCTCCAGCCAAAGCCACACACCAAAACCCCAGAGACACAGCAGCTGGGTCTCCCCATTTCACTATCTTTTTTGGGTTTCATGGGATTTTTACCTTCATTTTTCACAAATCTGCCACAGATAGGCAGGAAGGCTTTGAGGAAGCCCCATCACTGGGAAATAATTCTCCTAACTTACTGAATGCAAATAATGATACTCATTTCATGTGTTGGAGCCCTGTAGGACAAGCCACAACAAGAAAAGCCCAACCAGTTGTTAAAATTAGAAGTGCCTTAGGTTGCAATACAGGATATGACTAAAAGTATGTATTCTATCACCATCTGTTGATACCAGGTGGGGCAGTGATCCTTATCTCTGTGGGAGATATTCTCTGCTAATGGGCTATCTGTTAAAACTGGGTGGGGCAATGTTCTTTATCTTTTCCACAACCCATCCTTCCTCCAGGAAGATATCTTCTGTTAATGGGCCATTGGGTCCTACTGAATGACTGAGAAAATTACATCATTCCATTGGGAGATGCTGCACCCAGGGGAAGGAGCCAAGCATTTCCTACTTAGACAAAACCTGAGATTTGGAACACCAAGGCAGCCTTTAGCCACTGGATTCCAGAGGAAAGCTAGACCTTTCCACATCATCACTGGACCTATGGAGGAAAACTGCACCCTTCTACAGGAGCACTGCTTCCACTGAACCACATCTGTCATCCCGGAGGATGCAGCCACCGTTTAGTGGGACTGCTATCAACACCCTGACTGACGGGGTGTCAGGTTGTATTCTGATTCTGTCAGTGTTTTGGGTTTGTTCTTTGTAATACTATATTTCTATTTTCATTTCCCTAATAAAGAACTGTTATTCCTATTCACATATCTTTGCCTGAGAGCCCCTTAATTTCAAAATTTTAATAATTTGGAGAGAAGGGGTTTATATTCTCCACTTCAAAAAGAGGCTTCTGCCTTTCTTAGCAGACACCTGTCTTTCAAACCAAGACAGAAGAAATTTTCTATACACAGCTGTTGGCTAAAAGAAGTATCAGAAAATCTTACTGGCTGCATCTCACTTGTCCCAGTTAAGACTCTCCAATATCCATGCACTTAGAGTTATGCTGGTTCTGAAAAACGAAAAAGCAGCAAGGCAGTGACTGTGGTCTTCTACACCAAGATCAAACCACCTCTGCCATATAACTCAAAATTCTGCCCTAGTATAAGTTCGCTCTCTGATTTTATGTATGTTCAGGAAGCACTGGCAATAGAGTGCAGTCCAGGCAGGCTTTTATTCTACAGCAAGTATTCTCTGTCCTCCTGCAGCTGGGGCAAAGCTGGAATAAGGTGCTCTGGCTAATTTGATGGGAAAAAAGTGATATTTGTTTAGAAGCCTGCACATGCTCTGGGCCTCAGTGGTGCTGTGCAGGAAAACCAGAGACTTCCCCCTAGTCCCAGACTAGTTCAGATCCTAGGAAGAAGCCTCTGTCCCTGCATGGACAGAGTAAAGGATACCAAAAGAGGCTCCTTATCTCCTAGTGAGAATCTGAGGTTTATTTCTTGTATGCTTCCAGGAGACAAAGAGGCTGAGGGCAGAGGGCATTGGTCTTTTCTAGGGTCTGGAAAGGGGGCAGGGATGAAATTGAATCTCAGCCAGCTATGCATGGCCAGAGGGGACAGGGGACATTATAGGGGTCAGGAATCTACCATTTAGGATAGTGAATTACAACAGTGATGCAGCTGACCAAGTCAGGCACAGACCCAGTTTTAGCTCCTGTAGCACTATGGCCAAACACCCTGTGTATGTAATCTGTGCCAGGCCACACGTGGTTTGATATCTGCACCTTACAGAGGCCCATGATAAGGTCCACTGCCCACAATACTCAGGATAAACCTCCAGTCTTGGCACTCACAATGTCACTGAATGAAAACCGGGATCAAACAGATCGTCATGTTGGATTTGCTGCAGTCTCCAATAAGGCAGTTCTCCAACCCCACTGAACATGACTTTTTGGCTTGAGAAGCTCAGCTGTATCACATAGTTAGAGAGTGAACTTGTAAAGAAAAGACAAAAATTCCTGACAGGTTTTCCCTGGATACCAAGAGCTGCCTGTCTGCTCCCTGAAAAACTGCTTTCCTTGTAGCCATCTAGTGGAATGCAACCAGAATGTTCCCAACCAGGGAAAACTGAAGAGAGGGTTATTGCAGGCACTCAGAAGATCTCAGTACAAATAGAAATCAAACAGGCAGCAACCTTGCTGAAAGTCCTCCTAAAGCATAATTTTCAGCTACACAGTAGCAATTTTATTAGGCAAACTTTTCTCTTTAAGAAAATATAACATCTATAACAATATAATAGGCTAGTTTCTCCTACAAGCTTTTTCTCCTATAAGCGTTTTTTTTTCAGATGCAGAGACTGTCTATTTGAGATAGGTGTAAACAACTAATAGAAAAACTAACTCAGTGCTTGACAAATCCTGGGTTTGTTCCTACCATTAGCACAGCCACAGGTGGCTCCAAAGGACTGAAATTTCCCTGCAGCTGTGAGTAGGTGTGTACTGATCCATTCAGGAAAATCCCCACTCTCTTAGAAGGGCAAGGGAAATGCACAAAGTACTATACCAAATTAATAAGAAAACCATGAGGAACAAATAGGATATTTCTTTAGCCAACTGAAATAACTGAGGGGACAAAGCAGAGTCAGGTCACACTGTATACCAGGCAAATATCTCTTTTTTCCCCACATAATAATAAAACAAGAATGCAGAGCTGCACTACCTGTCCTTTTCTTGGTTCCTTCTTCACTCCAGTACTTCCATTTTAATTGCCAGGTGGATTCACAAGAAACAAGTTACTCTGAAGGACTGTGAGATGCTTTATTGAAGGGCAGCAGTGGTAACTGAATGTTAATTCTGTTCCTACTTCCACTCACTTTTCTGACTAGAGCAATTTACAGCCATATTCCTCCCACAGTTTTTCCACCTCTAAACAACAACAAAAAAAAGACCAGATAAAAAAACACTAGAGGTTGGAATTTTTTCACTGTAAGGTTGGTCTCATCATGTAAATTTTGACATTAATACTACTGTCCTGCTGAAATACTTCTCCATAAGATAAATGCTAACAAGTAATCATCTCTTTGTGTCTTTTTCCAATTTTTCAAGTGCTGTGAACTCTGATGGTTTCACACCTAGGTCTGGAATATGCCAAAGCATTAAATGACAAGAAAATATGGTTGAATATTTGAAAAGCCTCTTGAGGATAAAAGGCACCCATAAACTGCAAAATTAGTGTTATTGAATCTATGCAGAGCTGAACTGGAAAGGTGAAAATACCAGTTTTACCCATACTTTCAGATCATTGAAACCAAACATTGAATTAAAATTCATCATTTCAACATGATTCCTCATGTTGAAAACTATATTTCTGAATGACACCAACAGAGCAAGAGGATAACCCTATATAGGAAACATATATGAAGGTTTCTGACTGGGAAACAGAAGGTTCATACTGCTTTATTCTGAGTTCCCTTTTACTCCACAAAAAGCTGGAATAGACTTAGATTGTCTGAAAAGCAGTTACTGTCTAGGTGAAGTTAGGACTGTAGAATTTGTTCTTAAGTGGGTGACTTTTATTTATACTTGGAGCTCTTTTTCCCCATCCAAGGTTGTCCCATATTAGAACCAATTACAGATTCTCAGTTATTCGAGGCTTTAGGTTGCTAGAAACTCAAAGGTCTCGGGTTTTATTTTTCTGAATTCCCAGGGCTTACTTGCAAAATTCCCATTAATATTGATGTGAGTAAAATATCTTAAAAATCCCAACACACACAAAAAATATAATAGACTCCTAAGTGAATGTCTATTATCAAATGACAAAGAGCTGTAGTCTTTGCAAAAGCCAGCAAAGAGTATTCTGTTTAAAGCCTAATAAGTGTCCTATTATCCATTTAGTTCAATTACATTGAATGAGTCTGCTTTTTCCAAAGCCTTTCACTTTGTCACAGTGAGTATGGGAGGCTGACAAGAAAGATGAGCCACTGTGAGCTCTTTGGTAGTTACACTGATCTCTCCTGTACCTCAGTGAGAGCTGGATCCACTCATTAGAAGAAAGGAAACAGGAATGACAATGGCCCCCGGTAGAGCCCTCGAGGTACTGATCTGACAATGATCCCATTGTAAACCTCTCACCATCAAAATGTTTTTATTCTCATCCATTACTCAATCTTCAGGGACTCAGAAAACAAGGAGGAAATGGCTCCCTTCTGAATGCTCTGAGGAATATAAGACACTGCTGAAAATTTAAGCCAAGAGCTACATGCTTTTAATATGCTGCTTCATTCTCAGGAATTGGTCTTGCTGCTTTTCCACAGCAGTGCCTTTTTCTTTTACGAGACATCACTTGTCTTTTTAGGACAAGCCCTCTGCAGTGCCACAGAATGGGACACAAATACACAGAGCTTTCCAGCAGAGAACACAAATACACAGTGCTTTCCATCCAGAGGTTTCTCAAGCATCAGTGACACCATCACGAGTTAGATAACCTTGTCCTACCAAGAGGGTCACTATTTGAAAAGAGGGAATACAAAGCAATTACTGATTTCAAAAATATTTCATAGTATTTTAGTATAAGCTAAAAGGTGGAGTGTAGGGGCAGGGTTCTGTTTTATCACACCTCATTTTTCCTATTTCATGTGTAAGCAATTCATCCAGCATGCAGAAGACCAGAACAGTAGAACCATTATTACAGACATTCTGCAAGGGACTCACAAGGATCATCAAATCCAACTCTAACCAGTAGCAGAAATCTTACATATATGTTTTTTCCATTCAGTAAATCATCCAGTTTCTTTAACTGTTGAAACCCACATGTATGCAGTGGAGTGTTTTTGGCCTCTAGAAGCTCCCTTAATATATTGGGTAATATATGTTAAAAATTTGATGCCCTTTTCTTTCCTTTAATTATGTTTGCCATAACAGTAACTTCTGAGACATTACAACATGTCTGGTAAACCACAAGAAACTAAAAAATTACATTGGTAAACACACATATACATAAAGATATGACCTACATATATGTATATTAAATACTCAATATGGATATTTGGATTTATTGCAGGGATTAGATTAAAAGGTGTTGTCCCTACCTTACTCTGACACCATCGTGTCTTCTCCTAGGTACTACTGTCCTACCCCAAGGAATAAGCTTCATTTGAGAAGTCAAAATTTATTTTAATAGAAACAAATATTCAATAAATCAACCCCAAAGCAACTTCCGTGGTGGTACTGCAAGTGTGCAGGTTTCTTTTGCTCATTAGAGCCAAGTGTTGTCCATGTATTCTCATACATAGAATGTATATTCACCTCCCTCCTCCCAGCACAAAACCCCCCCAACAGCCGACACACAGGGTCCTTCTTGATTTCCCTCATGAGAAGTGTTCAGCATTCTCCTCTGCCCTGTCCATTGTCTTTATAGCCCTTTTCAGTAATCAGTGATTCAGACCAACTCTTGTCTTTATGCATATGATAATAATCTAAAAGCTAGAGACTCAAAAAAAGTTTAAACTTTTGAAATAAATGAGTTTATCAATGAGGACTAAAACAATACACAGAAGTATAACAAGATCAAAACAAACAAAACTCCCTCCCCCAAAAGCAAAACATAAAAAACCATCAGCAGAATTTCAAGCACAATTCCAAGTCTGGATAGCTGTAACACCTTAAAAGACAGCAGGAAATCCAGACATAAACTATGTGTCAGGCCAGTTTTATGAGTTCAAAAGATACTGCTGCTTAGGAGACTGAACTCATTGAATATTGAAATAAATGCAAAGATTACCACTGTCATCAATGGGAATTGTACTGATCTGAAAATTAATGGCTGTCTCACTGCTGTGTATTTACAAGTTTATCCTTCCCAATATGTATTAGCCATGTCAAAATACTGATTTTCAGAATAAATATTCTTGCCCAGATTCATACTCCTTTTATTTTTCAATCAGTGCCTGCTAAAAAGAAATTACACTTTTCTGCAACACATTATTCACAATACTTTTAGCTGATTGAAGGAGATAAATAAGGCTTAAATAACTGTATCAATAAAATTAGAAGACTGAAGACCCATGGTCATATCAGCCTGGACAAAAATTATCAAGCAATAACTGACATTGGCAAGATTGAATTTATATTTATATGCGTTTCAATTAAAATTTATAATTTCCTTTTCTATCTTTCATCTGCCAGGATGATTCTACTAGAAATGTTTATTATCATCAAGTTGTGATCAAACATCAAAAGTATTTCAGGAATATATACTGAAATCAGGATTCATTTTGCTCCTTTGAAATCCCATTTTCTTCCATTCTTCCATGGAAGTTTCAATAGTCCACTAGGAGAGGAAAAGTAATGCAACACAGACTGTGCTTCTTCACACACATCAAAGAAGGCAATCAAAGATGCCAACTTTAAAGTGACCCTTGATTTGACATGAATTTGGAAAAAGGACTCAGACAATTTTGGGCAGAAGTACCACAACATATTTTTTAACAAAATTCTAACATACTGAAGGTAAATGATCTTCCAGAAGTATTTTTCAAAACCCTAGTTCCTCTGGGGTTAGAGGCAGAGAAAATTGCTTTGCTCAAACTGCAGCACATTTCCCAGCATGGCTTCAGTACATTATTTGCTGAAGGAAACAGAGATCCAGAAATTAAATTCCAAATCTCAAATTGGACTGATATTAAAAACAAGCAAACAGGAACTGAGGAAATCTTAGAGAAACAGGTGTAAACTGTTTAGAAAGAAATATAATGATTTAACACCCCTGGTACTCTATACCAGTTTTCCAGGAGGCTTTAGAGAACAAGCAGAAATAAAGGCTTACTCATACATAGTCTTTAAACAAATGCAATGCCTGACCCAATTTGCTGTTCCCTAAAAGACCGTCTAAATAGCTGAAAAAGGCAAATTCCACTATGTTTATTGTTTTCTCTTCTGGAGGCTACACACTGAGTAATTATTAGAACATTCCTTATTGACAGCATTTGAAAGGAATAAATGACTAGGTAGGAGTGTTTACCTGAGCACTATTTATTGACCAGCTGGCTTCCAAGTAATCTTTGGAAGAAGGGCCACTTTCAGTATGCAGCTGAACTTAAGTTGTTTTGGCAAATAACTACATGCAAGCCTCTCCTGGCTAAGCCTGAAGAACCTATAGATTTCAGAGCACTTCGAATTTCTTCTGGATAGGATTTGGAAGTTTGCATTGTTATGGTCAGAATTGTATCAAAGGTTTGATAGAATTTAGAGCTTTAACACTCCAACTGACACTGGCCACACAAAGCCTGCAGTCCCAGTCTTGTGAAAATTATATGAGTGCCATAAATACACAGGTTGAGATACTATATAAACTTTATGAAAAATTATGGCTGAAGACAATAATGAGAATTTCACCCATAAGAGAATTTCTGGCTGAATAGAGGAACACGAAGATCCTCTGGAAGGTGCATCACAGCTGTCCAGCACACTCCAGCTTGCAATCCACTCTTGGTGCTTCTCCTTATTCTAGAACTGCAAATGCTAAAAGAAATGGGCTTGTAACTTTCCTCTCTGTCATTCTACAGCAAGGATGAAAAAGGTCTCTTTCATGCATTGCTGTCAGGCTTCTTGAAGGACAAGGTTTGTATTTTAGAAATCAGCCCACCTACTTCATACTTGGGTACAGGAGCTGCCATGAGAGGTGCTTGTTGTAGCAAACCTTCCACCCAAGTGCCAACAGCACAAAATTGATTTACTTTAAATATCTTACCAACTTTTTGAAGGAAATAAACTGAACCTCTTCCAAAGTAACATGAATATCACAGTATTACAGAACAGTGGTAAAGCAATAGAAAAAAATTGAATTAGAGTCATGGGATATTTGAATAATTCTTTACATCTGTTTACAGAGCAGCTGTGTGAAAAGCTGCAGAAAATGGCTGTTCTTCAACCAGTGAATTTGCTTTTCTTTGGTGAATTAATGAAATAAAAAGTTTACTTGGGAAATTCCTTTTGTATTATTTCATGAGGGCAGTTACAGCATGGTTGTACTGAAGATATGAAGAGAGAGACTGGGCTTTCTAAAATAAATGTACCTGGTTTTCAGACAAGGGAAAATAACTTTGCTCTGCTAAGAGGCAACATAATATAATCCATAAATCTCTTCACTTTATGGGCAAAGGACTCATCTGTGAGCTGTGCTGCAGACACTTTCTATCAAAGGAGTACCCAGAAAATTGGTAATCATACACTGAAAATCTTGTCTTTAAACCTTTCAGAATAGGAAAAATACAAAGAAAACAGCATTTCATACATTTCATGTCATGATTATATAATCACTTAATCTCTGTATAGGTACATAGATGGCCATCTCATCCTTTATTTCCTAGCAGAAAAAAGTTACCACCACAGTTTCAGATGATGAAATGACCAGGACCAGTTCAATACCTTGTGTACTGAAACATACTCCTTAAACTAGCCAAAAGCCAGCAGAAATGGCCACTCTATATATGTAGCAAGTGATGAAGACATGAGCCTGTCTTCTTACAGTTTTGTCCTCTAAGAAAAGTTGTGATTGATGTTTTTTGTTCTCTGCTTCAGATTCAAGACCTGGGTCCATTTTTCTTAATACACTAGGTATATTACTCCACAAGGAAAAAAATTCTTCCAGTCATGTAGCTCAGTGGTGTTACATTTTGACTCATAAACCCTAACAGCTATGGAAATTCTTATTGCAATTCGACTAGTGAAATTTGCATTAGTAGGAAACATACTCATACACAAAACTCCCTGTTGCTTTCAAACCTGTTTGTGGACTGATGAGCCAAAACTGCCAGTGACACTGAAAATTTCACAATTGCCACAAAATGGTAACATTTTCCAGCAGTTTATTGTGGGATATTTCCATAAGGGGAAAAAAAAGTAATAAACAACATTCTGTAAGAACCCCCTCACCTTGAGACAGGATGTTTACCAAAACACAGCGGAAACTGAGTAGTCCCACTGGCGCTTGGCTCCATGTAAGAGAGAAAGGACCAGGTTAGTCAGTAACTTTGCACTTTCCGTAGGCTGCAAAGGACATAAAGTTAATTTTTATTTATCAGTTATTGTGATACTGTATTTTATAGGTGTCCTGGTTCAGGAATGGCACTCCACAGTTTACCACTCCCCTTCCCCCAGACTTTCCTGAACTAGATAATTTGCTTGCTCCCCCATCCTTCCCCTCCCTCTTCCCACTCTGGAGATGGCATTGAGAATTGCAGGCACAAAAAGGTAAAAATTACATTTTGAGATAAGACCGATTTACTGGAAGCAGTGAGATAAGAAAATGAACTACAACAGCAACAATATTAATAACAAAAGGTATAAGGCAAAAAACTGATTAACATGGAAAAACCATAGCAAAATACCAACTGGCTCCTCCCCCCAACACCACTCTGCATGGATCACTGAAAGATCTTTGTACTTCCCTTGGATGATGCTGCTTTCAAGGTGTGACTAAATACATTTATTTCCTGGAAACAGCAGATTTGATGACTAAGAGATTAGAATTCACTCCTGTTCCAACTCTTCTGTACTCTTCCCAACACTGTCTTCATCAGTTTGAGAGGTTATTGCCACTTAACAGTTCTGAGACTGCAGTCTTGGCCAGGTCTGGAGAAGGCTCTACCTGAAAATAGGGGAGAAAGCTGTAACTACTGAAGTAAGATCAAAGCCTAACAGTTAAGTAATACATGTAATAATCTCTTGTCTATGACAGACTACAAGCAATGTTAACACAGCTGATTTTGCCAATCAGAAGCAAACTGATCCAAAAGAATGGCAACGGTTACAATCTGAAGTCGAAATAAAATAATCTCCCTAAAGAAATTCCACAGAGAATAAAGCACATTGATTTTACTGTGGGGCCTGAAGAAGCAAAATTTCTGTTGCTCTGCACCACAGGGCAGAGGTCTTAGGATAAGAAAGACAGGCATGTAGCTCATTTACTGCATTAAAACATCTTTTGTGTTCTGCTCTCTTCTGCTCCAAAGATTAAATAAATTGGTTTAAGGAAGCTACTGGGCACTCCAGCACAAACTCTGGCAGGTTGCTGATCCAAAGGCTGCTGAATTCAGAGAGGATGGGAATCAGCAGGCTCTACACTTTAACATGCAATGCTCTCTTCACCCCAAGGATGTGTGGAGAAAGCAGTGTTAAACAAAATGAAAGGTTTTGCATTAAAAATATTCAGTCTATATTTCAGCTATGGTTAATACAGCCCCAGCACTAATGATCCCTTCAGTTAGCATTAAACTCTCCTTTTAGCTTCACAAATACACTGAAAATCCAAAGCATTTGCAATCCCAGGTGCACTGCACACAGTATTTTTAGCAAGGTTATTTAAGTTGCCATGCACTTTGCACAGGGATGACTGATCCCAGCACATCAGCTGTCAGAGGCTGGGTGGAGAAAAGGCAGCTTTCCATGGACAGGCAAAACTGGCACATCAGTCAGGACTAGCTACTAACAACAGATCACCACTCTCTTGAGGAAAAAAGCACCATCAAGAGTCCTTCAAAATAAGACTATTACAAGACTGATGTAGTCATGTTAATAATGGACAATCCAGCTAAGAAGAGGCTTTTTATTAAAGCCTATTATTTGGCTTAGTGAATATAATAGCTTAACTGCTGCCTAGTCTTCTTCCTACTTGTAAAGCATATTATTTCAAGTATTTCTAGATGTGAAATGAGGGCTTTATTATCTTGGATTATGAAAAATAAAGTAAAAGATGAGAACAAATCATAATGTTTCCTGACTATTTTTATACTTGAATCACAAGGACTTAAAAAATACCTTCTACAATAGCTATGAATACCATTTTCTTGGAATATTTGATTGTGACAAAAGCAAATAGCAGTTTCAAATAATTCAGACATCAAATGTAGCACCCTTAAATGTTGATCTCCTTAGAGTCCTCATTTTAACATTTATTTCAAAGTTATTTTCTAAAAATGCTTGTTCTCCTTTTCTAAAGAATTCTGAAGTTTATAATTTGTCTCATTTCTGACATTTGTTAGTTATATGCACTGTGTTGAAATCTCCAGCCAGTTTGGCTGCCAGAAGAGCATTTCTCCTCTCCTGGGGAAAGGCAATGGAATCACATTCTATCTACAGAGCCACAGAAGTGGCCTCACCTGTGGGGATGATGGATGGAGAAACAGGTGACAGATTTTGCAGCAGACCTTATCTTAATTATCCCTAATTAAAATGAAGTCTATTCACAGTGTAGCTCATGATTATTGAGATGAGAAGATGCAATGGCTCCAAACTGAGCAAAGCAAAGACAGTGCCAGACTTTCTTCCTAACTGGTGTTAGATGAACAGTGGAAAGATCCAGTTTTTCAGTTTTGTTTTTAAGAAAGATCATAGAGCACATTTCATGAATATACATTATATAAACTCCCTCAAATTTTGCGTTTAAAAATCTCTGATGGTAAGGAGAAAGTTACTCTTTGGAGTAGGGTGATTGCCAGGAACAAGGCATAAGTTGGTATTCTTTTCCCTAATGATAGCACGTCAAACTTTCTGTTGTGTCTATAAGGGAGATGTGCAATGGCACCTCCTTGCTGAAAGAGACAAACAAACAGAGAAGTCAGCAAAACAGTATTCCACAACTTTTACTAGACAAAACAACAATCAAAATACATCTCTTACTAAATTTAGCATCGATATTTTCCCCTTCCTTAAATATTCTATCGATGTTAACTCGCATTCTTTGGGAAACCAAAAAGGAGGACTTTTGTTGGGGGGTTTAGGATTTTTCCTTTTGTTTCCTTCCCTCATGGAATTTTGCCCCATCTGTTGCTAAGAAACAATAGCTACTGATACTTAAGAGAACAAAAGATGTGGCTGGAAGAAGGAGGAAGGGAAAGGGTGCAGCTGGCTACTCTCTTACGTGGGGGCTTTTCTCTTGGGAAGGGCAGAGTTACTGTGAGGGGAGTGAGGGGCTGGGCTGAAATTAGCTAAATTTTTTACCAATCAAATCAGAGTAGGATAGTAAGAAAAACCCCTGAATCTTAAAGCACCTTACCCCACCACTTTCTTCTTCTTGGGCTCAAATTCACTCCCAATTTCTCCCCGTCCTCTCCCTGAGCAGCAGTGGGATAGGGAATTAAGGTTGTGGTCAATTCATCACTCACCACTGCCACTCCTTCCCTGTCACACTCTTCCACTTGCATGGGGTTCCTCCCATAGGAGACTGCTCTCCATAAACTTCTCCAGTGTGGGTCTTTCCCATGGGCTGCAGTTCTTTATAAACTGTTGCAGTGTAGATCCGTTCCACAGGGTCAGTCCTTCAGGAACAGGCTGCTCCAGTCTGGGTCCCCCACAGGGTCACAGGTCCTGTCAGTAATCCTGCTCCAGTCTGGGCTGCTCTCTCCACAGATCCACAAGTCCTTCCAGGAACCTGCTCCATTGTGGGTTCTCCATAGGGTCACAGCTTCTCTCTGCCATCCCCCTGCTCTGGCATGGTGGGGGTCCACCTCCACTTACTGTGAGGGGAGTGAGGGGCTGGGCTGAAATTAGCTAAATTTTTTACCAATCAAATCAGAGTAGGATAGTAAGAAAAACCCCTGAATCTTAAAGCACCTTACCCCACCACTTTCTTCTTCTTGGGCTCAAATTCACTCCCAATTTCTCCCCATCCTCTCCCTGAGCAGCAGTGGGATAGGGAATTAAGGTTGTGGTCAATTCATCACTCACCACTGCCACTCCTTCCCTGTCACACTCTTCCACTTGCATGGGGTTCCTCCCATAGGAGACTGCTCTCCATAAACTTCTCCAGTGTGGGTCTTTCCCATGGGCTGCAGTTCTTTATAAACTGTTGCAGTGTAGATCCGTTCCACAGGGTCAGTCCTTCAGGAACAGGCTGCTCCAGTCTGGGGCCCCCACAGGGTCACAGGTCCTGTCAGTAATCCTGCTCCAGTCTGGGCTGCTCTCTCCACAGATCCACAAGTCCTTCCAGGAACCTGCTCCATTGTGGGTTCTCCATAGGGTCACAGCTTCTCTCTGCCATCCCCCTGCTCTGGCATGGTGGGGGTCCACCTCCACGGGCTGTGGGTGGATCTCTGCATCCCCCATGGATCCCCAGGGGCTGCAGGGCACAGTTGCTTCCCCATGGTCTCACCACAGCATGCAGAGGAATCTCAGATCTAGTGCTTGGAGCAGCTCCTGTCCCTCTTTCTTCACCAAACTTGGTGTCTTCAGAGCTGTTCCTCTCACATATTCTCACTCCTTTTTTCTGTGGCCACAACTGCTGTTGTGCAGCAGTTTTCCCCTCCAGCTTAAATAACTTATTCCTGAGGTGCTGCCACTGTCCCTGACAGGCTCAGCCTTGGCAGGTGACTGAAATTTTATCATTTATGGCTTAAACATCTTCATTAAGGACTTTTGCCTATTCTAGAAAAACTGTATGAAACCTGCAGAGAAGACTATCATGCCCTCACTAAGGTCCTGGACTGCTTATTGATGGAGGTAGGATAAAGTAACTCAAGTTTGGGCTGAAGGAAGAATACATTCACAGTAGAATCAAGCTTAGCACCTCTGGGGTGGAGACCACAGCCTCGAGGCTATCAGCTGCCAGGCTGGAACAGACCCTCACACCAAAGGGTGGGGGGGAGGAGGAGAGGTTTTGGGTGTGTAGTGAAAAAGCCTCTGGTCAGAGGCAGTGAACAGCCATTCCCAGCCGTGCAGACCAGCCCAGCTGTGAGGCCCCTTCACCCCGGGCAAAGCTGCATCCATGTGAAGGACAGCAGAGGGGCTGACACTGCCCAGCAGGGGACCCCCAAAGGGGTCCCCAGACCCTGCAGCAGAGCACTGCAGCATGATGCCACAGATGCAGTGTCGCAAGGGACAGTGTCAAAATTGCCCCCCCAGGGGAGGCACGGGGGCATTCCCACCTGGCCCAAATGTATATTAATCCATGCAATTCTATACTTCTTGGCAGTGGGGGACCCTCACCACTAAGACCAGATGGAAGGGAGCAATGAGACATTGTTGGGACCTTCGGAAGAGTGATATATTTATACCTAACCCCTGCCACTCTCTCCCTGCCCCCTCCCTCCCTCCCTCCCTCCCTTCC
>VXBI01004750.1:36993-66871 GCA_013397375.1 Toxostoma redivivum
TTCCTTCCTTCCTTCCTTCCTTCCTTCCTTCCTTCTCTTTCTTTTTCTATTAAATAAAATATATCAATTTTCTTGGCACCAACATCTAATATCATTTGGTTTTAATCATATTTTTTGGCTATATTTCAAATTTTTCTGGGTTCAATCTGTTTTATTCACAGAGGCTTAGTTTCCTTTGGTTTTCTGTGTTAATTCAGATCGTAACAGCAAATCTGTCCAGGAGACACCTGGTCTTGGCTTTGTCAGACATGGGAAAACTTCTAGAAGCATCCCTGTAGCTCACCTACTACCAAAACCGAGCCATGCAAACCCAACACAAATACAAAATGTATGAGGTACCAGGGATCCTTCCAGGCAGATGCCTTTAAGGAGATGCCCGCTCAGGGCAGTGGTAACTTGCTGCCTGTGTGGAAAGAAGAGTAGGGAAGAGGAGAGGAAGGGCAGTCTGCCTTCAGCTGTTCCTCCCATTTCTGGCATAGGAGACAGAAGCAGTAGATGCCATATGCTAATCCATCTTTGTCTTCCTTCCTTAGTCTCTGACCAGATTAGAGCTTTTAGCACAAGCAAAATGGATGTGGGGCAGAGAGAGCAGAACCAAAAGTCCATGCACATTCAAATCCCTCATCATGATGTGAAGAAATAAAAGTGTTACCAAAAACACAATAAAATAACTCCTTAACACCAATGTAACATTAAGAAGCACACATTCTCTATTCAGCTGGATGCACAGGGGGATAGCTCCTCCTAAAGCCCTGCATCCTGAGAACAGGAAAGTTTTTGTTTATATACTGTATTTTGCATACCTATTTATTGATTGTCCTGGAATAAACATATCATAATAATTTCCTAGAAATCACTAACGTATTTCCCCTCTCCTTTATGCATGTGCTCTTCTGCCCTGGGGGTCTCTCTTGTGGTCCCTGGTGATTGTGGATGCCAATGTCCCAGTTGTCATGATCCAGTTATTAAAGTCCTTAGAAATACCTCTGCCCAAATTAAGGTGCAAATGAGACCATATGCCAATGTCAATAGAATGGGTTTTATCTGATAGTAAATATGGGAGGTAGAGAGAGAGAGAATTCAGTAATGACTCTGGGGGGCACTTTGGGGGGTCTTTGATGGATTATGACACTCCTTCAGCTGCCTCTCAAATGAATGCCCTGAGGATGTGGGGTTGGGCCTTCCAGAGCTGGCCCAGTTTGTGTAAGGGAGGATGGGTGCTAACTGCCTCTGACCAGAGGTAGACCCAAAAATTCCTCCCCTGACTCGTTTCAGGGGGAGTAAACCCGGCTTCTGTGGGCTGTGGTCTCCCCCACTCCAAATTCAGCCAGGGAAGAATCTCTGCTGCGTTTGGCTTTCTGGTGGATGCATTCCTCTTCCTCAGCCTTGTTTGTTTTTCCCCAGGCTGGGATGATTGAATAAGAGCGTTATCAAGGCAGCATAATTTGCAGTCCAAAGTTCCAGTCAAGTATCTTCAGGGAGGCTTCTTTGGTTGTAGCCTCTTTATATAACTTTTGTTATAATGGGCAAAACTCTTTTATCAATATTTGAAGCATGAACTATTTCAGTCCCTGACATCAGCTGACCTGGCTGAGTTGGCAGAACACTGGCTGGTGAACTTCCAGTTCTTCTTCTTACAAAATGGGCATTGTGAGATTTCCACAGGCCAGTAGTTCTGGAGAACAAGCATTGTGTTAGTTCACTAGGTGTAGACAATTTATCATCTGGTAACATCCCCCCCTTTGAGGCTTGTGAAGCTTGTGTTTTTCAAGCCTTCGCAAGTCTCACCTTTTTTTTTTTTTTTNTTATCATCTGGTAACATCCCCCCCTTTGAGGCTTGTGAAGCTTGTGCTTTTCAAGCCTTCGCAAGTCTCACCTTTTTTTTTTTTCATATAAAATTTTAAGGTAAGTATCATAATCGCAATTATTACTGTGATTACAATTATACTTTGCAAAAGTGAGGCTAACCAACCAGTCAGAGAAAATCCATTCTTTAAATATTTAACTAGTTACTTTCTAATCCTGTTCTATTTGATAATTCAGTTTAGCAGCCAGATTTGGAATGTGCACACAAGTATTGTGGTTTAAATTCAAGTAACCACATGCTCCATGGTCATGTAACAGTAATATGTCTAAAGCTAATCTGTTTTTTAAGGTCTCACATGTGTTCCAAATTTTTGTCAAATTGACTGAAGTTCCCCATGGAACTGGATTTTCTGCAGAGGTTGGTGTTGGCAAACAAG
Organism: Toxostoma redivivum; assembly: GCA_013397375.1. Taxonomy (NCBI): domain Eukaryota; kingdom Metazoa; phylum Chordata; class Aves; order Passeriformes; family Mimidae; genus Toxostoma; species Toxostoma redivivum. The sequence goes on from VXBI01004750.1 coordinate 39,237, forward strand.
CCCCTTACAGAAGTTACATTCTGTAATCTTTCAAAATCTTGCACTAATTTCAAGACTACATACCCTTTCCTAGAAATTAGGAACACAGTTTATATTATTACTATAAATATGCTATTAATTATAATTTTCATCTAGATACAATAAACAATATTCCTCTAGAAAATTATATTCCTAACTTAAAACAATAGGATTTTTATATATATACTTAAAAATTACATGGTTCTAGTCAGTTTTGATTCTGCTATGTTTATGTGTTGCTGGTTTTACCCACTTGTGATGAACTTGAGGCTCAATTCCTCCCACCCTTACTGGGATGTTGGTTACCAGGGACTTCATATGTTCCCCTTCCCTTCTCCTGGATTGGTCCAAAATTCCAGGTTTTGATGCACATTGTATCTTTTGGTAAGGATGTATATGCAAGTCTAGTCCCAATAATTTGTTGATAACAATGTACCTTTTAGAACTTAAGAGTTAATTTTAATACTACTATATTAATTTCAGCAAAAGTTTGAGGCTTCCTTTGCCTTGTTGGTGCAGCATTGGAAAGTTTCTGGCCATCCAGCAAAGTACCAAAATGTACCAGCTCCCCATTCTGCCTGGGCAGTTCTGTAAAATCAATTTGCTAATAATTGCCTGGTGAATTCTTCTGTTTTACTAGTCCTGGAGGTATCCTTCTTCCTCCCTTGAGATTATTTTGCAAGACAAATTATTTATTTTTTAATTACTGATCTATTATTTTCTGTTATTTTTATGCTTACTATATTCATTTGTAAGCTAGTTACCTTATTCTCTATTTCTTAATGAGTTTCCTGATGTTTTAGTTTTGTTCTTATACATTAATCTGGAGGTACAATTATCAGCCCACATGAGTTTACCAGTCACTTGCTGGGATTTTCTGTAGTTTCTGATGATGGGGCTAACTGCCTGTCCTGATTTGGGTTCTGTTCTAGGACATTCAATTTTTTATTAGGAATTAGTGCAAGGATACTTTTTTCAGCAGCCTCTCTAGCTGTTTCATCAGCTAATTGATTCTTTATATTAACTGGGGAATCTCCAAACTGATGGGCTTCACAAGGGCATCAAAGCTATTTTTTTCAGTTTTTGCACACTTTGTAGCAGATGACTAATTTCTTCTTCGTACTTTATGGGAGACCTCTGTGCTGATAACAGCCCCCTTTACTTCCATGTAGCTTCATTGGTGTGTACCTTTGTACCATCTTTCCTTCAGAGATGTCTAGCACCTGGTGTAAAGTCACTAATGCTGCTTTTTGTGCTGTGTTAAAGCCTGGGCTCATGTTACCAGAGTTAAGCTTCCCCCTGCATATCCAGCTGCCCACAACATGCTGCTCCCACTAGTGTGCAGGTCCAGTTCCTGGTCCTGGATGAGATTGCTGTTGAGATCCAGTCTGCCAGAGCACACTTGTTTCATGGTTACCAGGCAGTCATGGCACAGAGGTCTCTGGGCTTCTTCTGAACTCTCAAAAACCATGGCTGGGGTTTAAATTAGTTGTTACCTTAAGTTCAACATTGTCCTGCTCCGGTTGAGCAACCTGGTACTTCAGCATCCTGCTGGCAATATCCAATATATTTTTTGTTCCAAATAATTTATTACCATATGTTGTACATACCAGCTTTTGTTTTTCTCTGCAGCTACCACTGCTCTCAGGTATTTGGGTCATTCTTCACTTGTATTGTCCAATTGTTTGGATAGGCTGCTTCCATGACCCCAAACACTGTCCAGTGCCACTCCTAGTGCCAGGTGCATCCTTTCATGCACAAATAACTCAAATGTTTTGGTTTAAATGTGAGAGACCCAATGCAGGGGTTGCCATTAAATTTCTTTTAGGGCTTCAAAGGCCCTCTGACACTCAGGAGTCCATACCAAGTATTTTCAGTGGAGGAGCATACAAGGGTTTTCACCAGTATCCCATAATTGGCAATCTATAACCAACACCATTCAGCCATACCTGCGGCAGCCTGTGGTCCTTGGCTCCAATGGCTTCTTCTCAGCTGCTTCCCAAGATTATTTTCATGCGAGATCTCAAAACTAGAATAAATTTCTGCTTCTTTGCCTATTTGTGCTATTTTCTTTGACCTCCTGTATTTAGATTGTTCTAAGAAATGTACCAGACTTACAGTAAGATTGAGGCAATTATTTTCAGTCTTGAGTGCTGGCAGAATACTTTCCAATTTGTTTGTTTATCTGTTTTCACAGTTCATGTTACCTGTGCCTTTCACCTAGTGCTTGAATTCCCACACTGAAAAGCAAACAGTTCTTTTAAAATTATCTGAGTCAAGAGGTATTACAGAAAAAGGCATCCTTAAGATTGAGCACCATGAACAATTTGTATTCCCTTTCATGTGCTGTCAAGAGTGTGTACAGATTAGCTACTACTGGATGAATATCAGGTACTTTTTAATCAATGGCCCTTAAATCATGTACTAATCTGTAGCTGGTAATATTGGTGTGTCATACTCTGATTCACATTCTTTCAATAACTCATATGCTAGAATATTTTTTATAACTTTTTACAGGTTTTTCTAACTTTTTCTTTGCCTTACACTTAATAGAATATTGGTTTTACTGTACCAGTCTGGCTTCAGATTTCAGAGAAATTCTCACTGGTGTGGCCACTGGCATCTCAGTTGCCCATACCAACAGGGTTACAGCATTCTTTGCTTCCTCTGGGATTTCTTCCAGCTCTTCTGATTCCTGTAACATAAAGTCTTTGCCTCGATGGCTTTTGATTCTGGTGTTTAAATTTGTATTTCCCCATCATAAGAAACCAATTTTTCCAATAAATCTCTCTCTGTCAAGGGGATTGAGCATTTAGGCATATATAAATTGGCGTTTCCCCCACTGTTTTATTAATTTAAATCGTAATAGTCATAAAAAAAAGGCCTGTTCTCTTTCCTCTTCATTGCACCCACAATAATTACAGCTAAGTTTCCCTCTGCATATATTCAGTACTGAGTAAGTTGTTCCTGTATCAATTAAAAAATTTACCTTTTCATTCCCAGCAATAATGTAACCAGGTCTCAGCTGAAGATGATTCCTCTGTTTCATTCAGGGTGTTTTTCATTTTCACTTAAGGTCTTGAGCTTGATGGCTTGAATAGCCTGGTTTAGGTTCTTTGTTTGATTTCCCCTGGCTGGGGGACACTCCCTTTTCCAAGGTCCCATTCCTTTGCAAATTGCCAAATACAATTCAGCTACTGACTATCACAACAAACTGCCAAATATACTTTAGCCACTAAATATCACAAAGAAATTGCCATATATACTTCAGCCACTAATTAATACAAGTTACTAAAGTATATTTTAGTCACCAATGATTGTAATAATCAACCAATTGTTTCTGAGTCCTGAGTCCTAATTATGGTTTCAAATATTTTAGCAACTCTGTCTGGATTTTCCCTATAAACTCCATCATTCATCCCCACCCAGTTCTTTGACACAGAGCAACCATCAGTCCTAAATCCTCCTCGCCTGCACTTTAAGCATCTTCGTCCTATGCTGCACACAAAACAACACCTCTTTCAACCCTTTGCTTTTCTTTCCTTTTCAAGTGCATAAGGAACTTCATCACACTTATCTTCCCTTCTACAAAACAGCATTAATAGAAATATGATGTTATACTGTAAGGTTCCATCCTTAGGCCACTTCTCTTGATCTTCCAGCGTGAAAAGCGGTCACCATTGATTACAAAATTGTTTAAGTTTTTCATGCATGAGGGGACCACCCCCAATTTGTTTTCAGTGTTTCAAAATACATCTTACAGGTGACACCTGTGACACCCCTTTAGAGGTTTTGTTTCCCATTATAACAAATTACTGTTTAGGAGTCCTTAGAAGGGACTCTAACCCTTCTTCTTTCAAGGGACTCTAACCTTTCCCATTTGAAGGGACTCTAACCCTTCCCTTTTCCCACCTTAGGTACCTTTAAATCAAACCCTGAGTAGCTTTGCTGCACCCTACAGCTAGGCTAACAGTTAACACCTTTATAGTAAAATAAAGAATGCCTTTATCTTACCATCCGATTTCCTTGGACCAAGGATTCTCCCTGAGAATTCCTCAGTGCTGGCTGGAGGTCCTGTGATCCCTCAGATCCATTGAAATTCAGGAGTCTGTCCCGTCTTGGTCACGAAAACTGTACAAAAAGGTGTCTCTAAATCCTGGAGATAGTTGAGAAAAATGGACTGGTAGAGAAGCAGCTGTATCTGCAAACTGCTTTCCAGAGTATGGCCATCTACATGATACCAAAATCAGCTGGATAGAAACTTTCTAACACAATTTAAAGCATTAGAAAGCAGGCCCTCTTTATTGCAGCATGGTGGTCACTTGGAGGATTGTTCCTCCAGTCGAGTGCCCTGACTGTTGGGTGAACAAAGTTTCTATCCCCCCTTTTCTTGAGACTAAGTTCCTTATGGAAACCAGTCTCTTGATATCTGTATTTCATTTTATAGTGTAAGGCATTACAACAGCTGTAACACTGAATCATGATGCAAGCTAAAGCACATATACTAATTATTATGGTGATGATTATAAACAAATGTTTAACCAAGTCCATGAGGGTAACCATGAAGTAAGTTTGCTCCAGATTTCTTCAAATCCCCAGAAAGTGTCATCTTGAGCTGTGTGTTGTAAAATTTGGGTTTGTTTTCAGATTTCCTGGGCCTCTATAGCCACTCTACCACTTCGATCAATGTATACACAGCAACTGGCGTTACTGACAGTGCATACTCCTCCTTGTGATGCTAAAAGAAGCTCTAGTGCCATTCAGTTTTGTAAAACAACTTGTGACAAGCTCTTGACTTCTTCCTGCAACACAGTAATGGCATCTATTGTACAATTTTTTAAATATTCTATGGTAGCAGAAATGTTCACTATTGCATTCTCTAATTCACTTACTCTTAGCCAGGATAAAAATCTATCTTATGAAAAGATGAAATTTAGTTGATCACTCAGCATTCAAAGTTCATTTTGTATGACCAAAATAGTTTCTCGTCCAAAGTCCTCAGGTCTATCAATTATTGTTATGTTAGGGACTAAGGCTCCTAAAGTAAAAATGCCTTTCCAGCCTAGGAGAACCCTTTATAAGCTTTATTTCTATATATCCAGTACCACCCTGTTACATTTGGTACTGGCCAAGGATGATTTACTTGTCCAGTATTAAGTGTTTGAGTACATTGTGTGTGATTTCTGACAAAAGTTCCAATTTCATTAGTTCAATCCAGTTCTCCTGTTCCTTTAGGGGAGTTACATCTTTGCACACATGTATGATCATAAGAGAAGTTGGTGGGTACTTGCACACTAGCTGGTACATCTGCTTCTTGGCAAAAGGAAGTGTTCACCCAGTAACTAGTATTAATTTCTCATGAAAATGGAATTGCACAAATGATTAATGGCTTCATTGTGTTTTCAGGTAAATGGGTGCATAGCCAACAATAATTTTTTGGATCACATATTGTAATAAAAGTAGATTTTGCTTCCAAGTCAAGGCTGAACTAACTATTGTCAGGATAGCAAAACGAGACTTAAGCATCTTGTGTTTTCCCAGACAACTGTTCAATCACCCAAAGGGCTGTGGCCCTATTAATTCTGGAATAATGCATCCATGATTCTACTCTATCCAGCTTCAAAGCTGTCAGTGGTTCTTAGGAAGGTCCCTTCCACTTTGGCTAGAACAGAGTGGTTCCCCAGTCTTTCAAGTAGACCTAGTCCCCTAGTTAGAAATCCTGTGCTGGTTCAATCCCGTCGGTCTGGAAATCACCACTGCTAGCTACAAATCCTATAAGGTTTTACTATGAAAAATGAGGTAATTATTTAAATCAATCCCTCCTTTTACATGTGTGTTTCCTGGAATATGCAGTACTTGGTAGGGTTGACCATATAGCAGCTCATAGAGGCTTATTTTGCTGGTGCCCCAGAGATGAATTCTAATTTGGAGTAACAGGTAAGACTTGGAGCCATGTCAAGGAGGTGTCCTTGATATTTCACCCAATTGTATAATTCATTCATTCTACTTTGCCCCTAGCTTGGGGCCTATAAAGAGTATGAACATCACAAGCTATTCCCAAGGCCTTCCTAACCTGTCGTACCATATCTGCAATAAAGTGGGAACGTCTGTCTGATGACATTCCCAAAGGTACCTTGAAACTAGGTATTATTTGATCTAATAGTATTTTAGTCACTTCCCTAGCCTGACTGGTGTGACAAGAGAAGGCTTTTGGACACCCAGAAAAGGTACCCACCAGAACTAGGAGGTATTTATTTCAGTAAAATCAATCTGCTAATATTCACCTGGAACATTTCCACATTTTATGGTCCCTAGCCTTACTTTGTTAGTGTTGTTTCTTAAAAAAACTACACATTGTTGGATTCTTGATTGTACAATCTGAGCCACTTTAGACCCAATTATAGATTTTTGAACGTGTTTCAAAAGTTTTTCAGTACTCAATGTACACTTGGCTTTGTGTTCATGCTCAACTATTTCACACAAGACTGGTTCTGGCACTACTACTTGCCCTGTTAGAGTAACTGCTGAGCCTCGTGGATCACATCTTGCTTCTAAGGTTTCAATTAATTGACAGTCCCTACCAATACACTTTGTTTTTTCTACTGGGTGAGGTATCTCTAGCAAGGGTATTAAAGATAGAACACTGTGTTCTAACGTTTCTTTTTCTGCAGCCTTTTTGCTAAATTGGCTAAATTCAGGTTTGGTCTTACCCCCTTGGTGTGCTCAGCAATGCATGATGGCAATTTCTGCTGGTTTCTGGATACTTTCAAGTAACTCCAAGGTTCATTTTTCATTTTTGATCCATTCTGATGTGTCTTGAGATATCAAAAGGCCTCTTTCTTTCCAGATGGCCCCATGTACATGTACCACTCCAAAAGTGTATTTTGAATCAGTCAAAGTGTTAACTCATTTTCCTTTACTCAGTTCCAAAGCTGAAGTGAGTGCAATTAGTTCTGCTTTCTGGGCTGAAACACTGGAATGGAATGCCCTCAATTCAATTACCTTGTGGTATATAGTCACCGAGTATCCAGAGAGCCATTTTCCATTTCAGACAAAGCTGCTCCCAGCAGTAAACAATTCCCAATCAGGCCTTTCTAAGGCACTGCCTCCTGAGTCAGGTCTGCTGGAATACACTTCTTCTAGAAGAAGACACTGCTGGAATACACTTTTTCTATAAGTCTGTAAGCAAACATGATCTGGGCTTCCCTCTACTTGTTGGGCAGATAAAAACATAGCAGGGTTAACGGCAGAAGCTGTTTTGAGCATCACATGGTCTTGTTCGAGCAGGACTACCTGGTATTTTAGCATCCAGCTGGGAGATAGCCAGTGGCTCCCTACTTGCTTACATACCAACTGAATCATATATGCTACAGAAAAAGCAATGCTTTGTCCCAAAGTCAGTTTTTGAGATTCCTGGATCAAGAGAACACTAGGTGCTACTGCCCTCAGTCAACTTGGCCAGCCTTGGCTGACATTATCTAGTAGCTTTGAAAAGTGGGCCATAACCCTCTTCTGGTCCCCAGTGCTGTGACAGCACTCCCAGTACTATGTTGTGTCTTTTATAGGTAAATAGTTCAAACAGGTGCATGGGGTCTGGGAACCCCAAAGCAAGGCCCTTTCTTGGGTTTGCATGGCCTGGTTTTTTGTAGTGGGGGGTACAGGGATGGCTTCTGTGAGAAGCTGCTTGGAAGCTCCCTCCATGTCTGGCAGAGCCAATCCCTGGCTACTCCAAATATTGACATGCCACTGGTCAAGGCTGGGACAACTAGAAATGGTGGTAATGCCTTAATGCCTCTGTGATAACATGTATCAGAAAAAAGGGAAAAATAAGATTTTGCACAGTTGTAATTGCAGCCAGAGAAGAGCAGGGTGAGAATATGTGAGAGGAACAACTCTGCAGACACCAGGGTCAGTGAAGAAGGAGGGGGAGGAGAAGTTCCAGGCACTGGAGCTGGGATTCCTCTGCAGCCCGTGGTGCAGACCATGGTGAGGCAGCTGTGCCCTGCAGCCCACAGAGATCCATGGGGATGCACAGATCCACCTGCAGCCTGTGAAGGAGACCCATGCCAGAGCAGGGGGATGCCTGAGAGGAGACTGTGACCCCATGGGAGACTGGGGAAGGAGGAGCCCACACTGGAGCAACCTGTCCCTGAAAGACTGTACCCATGCTAGGGTGACCCACGCTGCAGCAGTTTGATGGGGAGTGCTGCCTGTGGGATGGACTCACACTGCAGCAGCTGGAAGGGGACTTTCACCCATAGGAGGGACTCATGCTGCAGCAGTTTGCAGGGATCTGCTGCCTGTGAGATGGACTCAGGTTGGAGAAGTTCATGGAGAACTGTCTCCCATGGGAGAGACCCCAGGGTGCAGCAGGGTAACCACTCCTTTCCCTGAGTACCAGGAGAAACAGCGGGTGATGAACTGACCATAGCCCCCATTCCCTGTCTCCTTGTGCCACTGGGTTAGGAGGTAGAGCTGGGAAGGAGGGAGTGGTGGAAGGAAGTTGTTTCTAAGATTTTATGCTATTTCTCATTATCCTGCTCTGATTTTGTTAGCCATAAATTTAAGTAATATCTCTAATTTTGAGCCTGTTTTGCCCATGACAGTATTTGATGGGTGATCTCTCACAATTCTTATCTCATCTCATGAACCCTTTGTTACATTTTCTCTCTCCTGTCCAGCTGTGGAGGGGAGTGAGAGAGCACTCTTGGTGGGTGCCTGGCATCTGGCCAGAGTCAACCCATACCAGGCCTGCATAAGGGCTTGCTTAGGTTGTAAAAAGGGAGCCCATGAATCATCAGTCCATACTATTAAGACCTTCTGAGTTGTCTTCAAGAGATCATACAGTGACTTTACCAGCAACCTATAACTGCTGATCCACAGGTGACACCAACCCACCATCCTGAGAAATTCATGCAACTCTCTTACTATTCATGGCTGTTGGCAAATTACTGCTTTTCATTCCTGTCCCAACCTCCTTTGTCCTTGGAGGATTTTTAATTCCACATAGGTTACTCTGCTCTGGACTGTTTGTGCTTTGTCTTTGAATATATCCACTTAGTCACAAAAAACTCTACAATGCCACAGTCTGATCCCAACATTGCTGTTTAGTTTCAGTGGATATCAGAATGTTATGTACATACTGTAACAAGACTACAATGGTGTTCTGAGTTTTTAATTTCTCCAATTCTTTTGCCAACTGATTTCCAAATATAGTGGAGATATTTTTAAATCACTTTGGTAGAACTGTCCAAGTCAGGTGGGTTCTTCTCCCTGTGTTTGGATTTTCCCATTCAAAAGCAAAAGGCTCTTGACTTTCAGTACTCAAAGGGATACAGGAAAAGGCATCTTCCAATTCTAATACTGTGAGCCATTTTAATTTTTCACTCTAGGTTGCTAGCAAGGTATAAGGATTTGCTGCTACTGGTGTATATCTTCTATCCTATTTATGGCTCTAAGGTCCTCTACCAGCCAGTAATCTTTTCCATTTGTCTTCTCAACTGGCAAAATAGGGGTATTAAATTTGGATTCATATTCTTTCAATAGGCCATATTTTATCAATTTTACCACAAGGGGTAACAACCCCCAACAACTTTCCATTCTCAAAGGGTACTGCTTTTGCCTTACCAGTCCCACTCCAAATTTCAATTTAACTCTTACACGCTCTGCTCTTTTGGAATGCCCAAGCACCTCTCCAGCCCAAACTATCAGAATCACTGCATCCTCAAGTGATACTGGCAGATGGATCATGTCTAGTTCTGGAGACTGTAGTGCAAAAAAATAGAGGATTCCACAGAATTGGATTCTGGAATTATCACCTGCATTTTGTGGCTTTTAAATTCAATTTCAGCATTTAGTTGTTCCAATAAATCTCTCCCAAGTAGATGCTTTGGTGAATTGGGTGAGTCATCCATTGTTTTCCCAGTTTAAAATCAATGGGCTTCAAAAAAGCCGAGCTGTGCAATTCGCTGTTGCACCAATGATGGTTATAGACTCATTCACATTTCCTTCTACTGTGTTTAGCACAGAGTAACTAGCTCCTGCATCTACTAAAAATTTTACCTCCCCATTTACCTCCTCACTCCCCAGTTTACCTGTAATCAGAGGTTCTGCTGGGGAAGAATCCTCAGGTCTCCCTCAGTCATCATCAGTGATGGCCATGAGAGGGGGGCTTTTATGTTGCAACTGCGGCAATCACATTTCCAATGCCTGTCTTTCTACAATATGCACATTGATTAATACCAAATCTCCCAGGGGAGCTTGAGGTAGGTTGTCCATGTCCTTATCCCCTTTCTTTCCCCAGGGACACTATTCCTTTGAAAATTCCTTCCATAACTGCAACTATTTTGTGTCTAGTTGTTTCTCGCTTTTTTTCTCTATTCTGATAAACTCTCCAAGCAACATCTAACTGCTTCCAAAAATCACAGTAGTCTTGTCCCTCAGCCTTTTGTAATTTTCTCCTAGTATCATCTGAGGATTACCCAATGCATATAGGGGCTAATTGAGTTTTTCCTTCCTATGTTGCAGGATTTATATTAGTGTATTTTTGAGCCAGTTCTTTAAGGTGGTTTAAAAATTCGATAGGTGATTCCTTATGATCTTGCTTAATTTTGAAAAATTTTGAAATATTGATAGTCTTTCAAATGGCACATCTAATTCCATATAGTATCCATTGTTGATATCTATTTAATCTCTCTCTAAACATGGGACCATTAGGGTCCCACTCAGCATGCACAGCGGGAAAATTAATATGTAATGTACCTGTCAAGTTACCAGTCAAAATTTACTTTTCCACAAACCTCCTACTGGTTTTAACTACCATCTCTCTTTCTGTAGTATCAAACAACATTTCTAACATAGTATCTATATCCTTCCAGTCCAGCTCCTGAGTTTTAATCTTCATTTCAAATGCTTTTGTCTGGGTCATCTTGGTAGGTGCCAGCCATTGACTTCCAATTATTAAGATCTGTAATTGAAAACAGAACTTTTACTGTTATTTGACCATCCATACCTACCCCTGATGGAGGGGAGCTGTTATCACATCTCTGTGTTTAGCTCTAGGTTTCCCTGTAATTGGACTAAAACGCTCTGTTCTTTGATATGTCCTCTTTATCCTACCTTCTCTTCTAGATGTGCTAAATCTGCCTCTTTCTGTGCCAATTCCTTCAAAATACCAGTCTCAGCAGCCTGATTATCTGCTCCCCCAACCAATCTGCATTTAGGACTGACTTTAAGATCTAAATCACCTTATCAGTAAGAAGTTTAGAACAAATTTGCCCTATGCTGAATATAGAGCATCATTTTAACTGTTTCCCTTGATTCTCTTTTTAAAGACCCAGCAATAAAGGGTCTGAGGGCGTTGGATTCAGCCCACAATCTTTCTGCCATTCTGGATGATTCTGCAAAGTGAAAAACATATTAGCATATGTCACCTCATGCCACTTCTATTCCTGTCTTAAAAACAGTATTAACAATGTATTGTAATTCAAGGTTCCATTTTGTGGCTACTTTTCTCCAGAGTCTAATTTGTACAATGGCCAGCATCAACTACAATATTTAATCAAATTCTCCCTTGTCACTGCTCCCCCAGGGGTCCCACCAATCTTTTGCGATGTCACTAAATGCAACCAAGTGTGGATTTTTTTTAAATTACCCCTTTAGATTGTCCATTGACCATAGTAGACCCAAAATGTTACAGTACAGATACAAATCCAAATACAAAACAATTATTGATTGATAATTCCAAATCCAAATTCTGGGATACCAAAAAAACCACCCACTGCCTTATTTGGTCAGGATTTAAAAAAAAAAACCTTAATATCGAATGGGGTCTTACCTGTGCCCCAGACTGGACTGAGGGTCTGTGGTCTTCTCCAGGAAAGTCTGCGTGAAGATCCAAAGATCCCTTCGGATCTGTGGGAGATCAGGCAGAGTGTCCCATCCCGAGTTGCCAAAAATTATATCAAAATCGGTTAGATAAAAGCTTTCTAACACAGTTGGAATATTAGAAAGCAGACATTCTTTATTGCAGCACACTGTGCACTTGGAGGATCCTTCCTCCAGCTGAGTGCCCTGAGTGTCAAGTGAACAAAATTTTTATCACACACATTGACTACATATTCATGAGCTATTTTCACCTTCTTGGCTATATTTGACACAGTTGCACCCTTATTGGAAGTCTTATGGCTCTTTGGGATCTGTCTTCAACATCCACTGTCCTTTTCATGTGGCTGTTCCTTGATCCCCACTTTTGAATAAACTCTATCTCATTGTTTTGCATAACTTCCACTCTGTCAGCCTTGCAGAGCTGAGCTGGCATCCTGCTTGCATTTTGCATGACTTCTCTTTACCTAAGTTTATATCCTTTATTTATTTTTCCAAGGCTATGCTGTTCTGTTCAACTGTCCTTGGTAAGAGTAAAATATTGTTCTGTTCTGCTATCTTTATCAAATGATGTCTTGGGGTGATTTTATGATGATACTTAATTCCTTAATAATCTGCTTTATGTCCAGAAATGTCTGTGGTATGTTTAAGATGAACCAGGGAGCAAGGCTGGACCTGGAAACTTGGGAGTAGGCTCTGTTCAGTCTCTCTCCAGTGTGTAGGCAGCTATGCAGATTGTTACTTCATTGCCATTTTGCTAGAGTAAATTTTGACAATTTAGGCAAGTACCATCTGGGTATTCTGGGTTTTTTTTTTTCCTTCCCCTGAACTGGAGGGTTTTCACCAGCAAGTCCTTTTGGCAGTTTTTTGTTTTGGTTTTTTTTCCTCTCTGGAGAGCCTGCAGAGCATCTACAGCTGATTTGGACCCTGGAAAGACCAAGCCAGCAAAACAAGGGACATTAAACTCCACCAACTTCATTGGCTGCGAGGAGAAGACCCATGCCAGAAATCCAGCAGGTTCCCATCTGCTTCATGAACTGTTTCCCTCTCCTCACAGAGACAAAGAAGGGTAGTTGCCATCTTTGCCTCTTGGCCACACAGCAAGGTGGGGGTTGAGGCGTAAGGTTCCATTTTCTTTTCTTCCTTTGCTTTGTGGGTATCTTGCTTTTGTTAATCAACAGTTTTACAATTTTTTTTCACTTTCATCCCCTGGTATCCATTTCTCTCATTGGCAGAAGAAAAGGGAATTATTGAAGCCCCTTCTCTTAAAAGAAAAACACTCATTTTAGAGCGTTTTTCTCCTAGGCTGTGTCTCCAAACTGAGACAAGTGAGTAAAATACTGTCCTTATACAATCAATGGACCAAAAAAATATAAAGATGGGCACTGTAAGCCCCTCTAGGAACTGGTTGCAGCCCTCACACTATAATGGAAGAAAGAAACTTCTACAGACTTTCATAGCCCTGATAGGATGTTTCCCACTCTCTCTTATCCATAGCCCAAGCAATCTACTTCAGACCTTCCTATTGTTGCCTTTTTCCCAACCTGGAAGTGAAACTCGAGATTATTTTAGTACAGAGTTAATATAAAAGAGGATCTTTATTTGAACGCCTTCATGAGAAGCTATGGAAAGATGTCCACCAAAGCTCACCTCCCCAGGGGTGAGAACATTTTTATAGGTTTTAGGAAATTAACATAATTGATAAAAAGCACCAATTAGAAGGACAAGTGGTGATGGAATTCCCCCCCAGCGTAAGCCCCTTCTCTGGAGTCCCCTCCTTGGCATTGGCTGTACTTTGTCCATGAGAATGTATCTTGCAGAGTGGTTCTCAACCTTGGTAGCCAGAAAGAACCAAGATAGGATAGGGACCTTGTATCTCCCAGGGCTTGGAGCACTGGAATTTGTTTGGTCTTTCTGCCTAGGGAAAAGCCATGGAAAAGTATTGGGAAAACTAGCTACTAATACAATAGGCTACAAAGCTACAAATAGATGTGTGAAGAATACAGAGAACATAAAAAAGAAAAAAAGGCAAAACACAAATGGCATCACTATTATTCTCACCAGGTTGTGACCACAGAATGACCTTTGCTGCTGCCAGCAATGGGATCACACAGGCAACTTTGCTCCTTACCCTAAGGGAGGTAGAACTTAATTTTACCTACACTGCTGAGAAACACTGACTGCTTACATGTATAGCAATGCTTTTTTCCTCAAATGCCTGCTATTGAGAAGAAAAACATTTCAAATAGGACCTGTAAGAGTGACAGTCTTGAAGAAATTTCAATGATGGGAAAAGTATGATGTTTATATATATGTATGAATACATATATGAACATTGCATATATATAATATATATATGAATATTGTATTTACATATATAAAAGGTAACGCTGAAAATCAAAACCAGCCAGCAGCTCAGTATACTTAATAACCAGCAAATTATCATTTGAAGAAAACAGAAGAATACAGAATGGAGAGAAGATTCACTAATCCCACACAACCAGAAAGTCTGTACTCAAAAGTACAGACGTACTCTTTCAAGGAGGAGGTTGTACAAGATCCCTGTTTGTCTACAAAATCAATAACCACGTAACTCATTGCAGAAAATACCATCAAGTGCTAACAGTAAGGAAAAGTGGGGCAGCACAAGGTTGTGTTGCTCCTGGACTATACTGTTGGTGACAAAAGTAGGTATTGTATAAGGCTGGTGCAGCTATAGCCAGTATACGAAAAAGGGAAATACTTAGATGCATTCAAAACTNCGCCTTCATGAGAAGCTATGGAAAGATGTCCACCAAAGCTCACCTCCCCAGGGGTGAGAACATTTTTATAGGTTTTAGGAAATTAACATAATTGATAAAAAGCACCAATTAGAAGGACAAGTGGTGATGGAATTCCCCCCCAGCGTAAGCCCCTTCTCTGGAGTCCCCTCCTTGGCATTGGCTGTACTTTGTCCATGAGAATGTATCTTGCAGAGTGGTTCTCAACCTTGGTAGCCAGAAAGAACCAAGATAGGATAGGGACCTTGTATCTCCCAGGGCTTGGAGCACTGGAATTTGTTTGGTCTTTCTGCCTAGGGAAAAGCCATGGAAAAGTATTGGGAAAACTAGCTACTAATACAATAGGCTACAAAGCTACAAATAGATGTGTGAAGAATACAGAGAACATAAAAAAGAAAAAAAGGCAAAACACAAATGGCATCACTATTATTCTCACCAGGTTGTGACCACAGAATGACCTTTGCTGCTGCCAGCAATGGGATCACACAGGCAACTTTGCTCCTTACCCTAAGGGAGGTAGAACTTAATTTTACCTACACTGCTGAGAAACACTGACTGCTTACATGTATAGCAATGCTTTTTTCCTCAAATGCCTGCTATTGAGAAGAAAAACATTTCAAATAGGACCTGTAAGAGTGACAGTCTTGAAGAAATTTCAATGATGGGAAAAGTATGATGTTTATATATATGTATGAATACATATATGAACATTGCATATATATAATATATATATGAATATTGTATTTACATATATAAAAGGTAACGCTGAAAATCAAAACCAGCCAGCAGCTCAGTATACTTAATAACCAGCAAATTATCATTTGAAGAAAACAGAAGAATACAGAATGGAGAGAAGATTCACTAATCCCACACAACCAGAAAGTCTGTACTCAAAAGTACAGACGTACTCTTTCAAGGAGGAGGTTGTACAAGATCCCTGTTTGTCTACAAAATCAATAACCACGTAACTCATTGCAGAAAATACCATCAAGTGCTAACAGTAAGGAAAAGTGGGGCAGCACAAGGTTGTGTTGCTCCTGGACTATACTGTTGGTGACAAAAGTAGGTATTGTATAAGGCTGGTGCAGCTATAGCCAGTATACGAAAAAGGGAAATACTTAGATGCATTCAAAACTAAAATACACTCAGGACTGCACCAGGACTGAGTATTGTTATCATTCATGCTTTCTACTTCCAATATATCTGCATATTTCTTGTAGACAAGGCCTGGGGGAAGAGAGAATTCAAATGAGATACACTGCAGTTTGGCTGGCTGAGTCAGTCAGATTAGACTTTCATATATTCTGGAAGATTTACAAATGGATTGTGTGCCTTTATTTTCAAAACATCCTTGTCTACATGACAACCAGCCAATCCAAAGCTGCTGCCCTTTCAAGGACACTTGTCCTGAGCATAGGAAGGTGTAAAAAATACTGACAACGCAGTTCAAAATCTTCCAGTTTCTCTAAAGCAGGAAACATGAGACAGCCTGGAGGTTTTTAAGAACCTCAGCTAAATAAATATTAAACATCTATTTTGTTGGCTTTGAAAAAGGATTCAGTTATGAAAATTTAACCAGAACCAAACATTCATCTTTGCAATTTTTTCCATATCTCCCTAACAATCCTATCTGTATTCTTACAATGTAATTCAACATCTTTCTGTAGTGTTCACATGTCATGTAACTTTACATTCCCTTCATATCAGCAGCCACTGACAGGTAGAGATATTATAAAAGAAAGGCCTTATAAAATATGGTTTAGGCCCTGCTACTCTAGCTAAGCTAGCAGCAGCTTGTAACTTCCCATGTGAAAAAATCATAATAAAAGCAGTTAGCACAACAAACTATTCTTGTAGAGAAAAACAGCCTACACCTGCAAAAACAAGAAATCTGTCCCATGAGAATCAGTGAACAAAATATGTAAACTAACCAAAACTAGAGAGGTTTGATGGATGCGTAAAATACTACTTACTGACCAATGAGCAGGGTGTCACTGTGTTGTCAGCCAATTAGATCTAACATGGTATCTTCTGATAATCCTATAAAACATGACCTATTACATGAAGATTTGGCTTTTTCTGCATGAAGAAACTGAGTCCTGTCTGCTTATTATTGCAACAACTGATAAGTTCTGGGACCTTTTTATCTGTCCCCAAGTGCCACAAGGAAGGCAGCAAAGAACTTCAACAACCAAGTTCCCTGCTGCCCTCCCACATGTTGGGATCCACAAGCTTGCTCTCCAGTTCCTTTTCCTGTCAAGGCCATGGTCACAGCCATGTGACCAGGCTTGCCTTGTGCTGAGCTTTCCTGTGGAAGCATTTATCCCTTGCTTCCTTATTATCTTTCCAAATCCTGACAAGAAATGCTGCCTTCCTCCCACTTTTCTTAAAGATTTCATGTTTTTTGCCCTTTGTTCATCTGCCTCAGCTCTGGAGACAAGTCCTGGGTGCTGAGAGGTGCTCAATGGGACACACTGCACCAGTGGACTGGGGTCTGGGGGCAGCGAGAATTCCCTGGGGGGAAGCAGGACGGGCTGGGGGTTGTCAGGGACAGCCCACCTGGACACAGGGACAACACAGGTATCATAAGCTAGTCCTGCTTGCAATCATGTCATACTGAAATCTATACTATCTCCTGACTTTGCTTGACCTCTTTCACTAAAGTATTTTTGTGTATTGTGTGGATTATTCTACATGATGCACTCCACTAACTTCTTCCTTCTGTAGCACAAAGAAAGCTGGAATAAAAGTATCTTAGTAAGGCTGAGGGAACTCTAAAAGTCTCCATTCCTGAATTGATCAATTAATGAATTTCCATAATCCACTTCTCTCCACAAATCAGAGTCAAAGAAATTTTCTGAAATAATGCACACAAACATTGCATGTACTGTGGACAGCATTTAGTTCCATAATTAATTTACACATACCCTCTGTTACTTGTCCAGCTGAAATCTGTGGATTCATAATTCATATTCTTATATTACTAACCAGGGCGGTCTAAACTGCCTAAAAATAGCTTCCATTTAGAGCTCTATCCTGGACTTTGTGATGCCATCCCCCTGAACCGGCAGAATTGTTTCTGCAGCCAGGTGGTAGAACTCAATCAGGTTTCCTGAGTGGAAACCATCCTGGCAAAGAAATAAACAAGTTAGCAATAATCCAAACCTGTTCTCCAATGTCAGCTGCAAAAAACATCTGCCAAAGCAGAGGAAACAACAGCTTGAACTGGGAATAGGCAGTAGAACTACCTTTTCTCTTCTGCCAACAGTTGAAGCATTGATAAAACTCAGCTTTTTTTATTCAACAAGGCTTACAATGTTAGCTGCACAGAGACAAGTGGTTGAATGTCTTCTTGAAAAAGCCTACAGAAGAGAACCCTATCAGAGGAAAATCAGATTAATGATCTTGTCTCATTAATTTATGATTAATATTTTGTACTTTCTTGTGTTAGTTGTTTGGGGATTTTTTAAATAGAAGTTTTCAGTCTGCTTCCCAATGATCTATGTGATGCAACACAGGGTACCCTGACTTGGTTGAAGAGACTGAAGGGAAAACTGGTGTTACAGAAGGTACAACTGACAACAGTAACTTTTGCTAGAAACTGCTTTACTGAACTCCTTGCCTCCTCAGCCCAAAAGAAGCATGGAAAGAAAATTACCCTAGCTGTGGGGAGATAAACAGTGAAACCCCACTATTGAGTCAATGAATGAATCTCACAAAGAAACACCTACACTTGTTTTAAGTTTAAAATGTTGTTCTAAGTTTCCCACCAAATTAGAAACACCTCCTTAATGCTCCTTTCAATTTTTTCCCATCCCATCTTAACTATATCTCCTTAAAATTGCACCTGTCAGCTACATTTGAAAATACATAACAGTTAAAGAAAACTGTTAAGGATATTTTGCAAACTTTTTGGAGATTCAGTTCAGCTCAGAGTGATGCCAGGAAGATCTATCAGTTTTATCAGTGATTTCTTTTAAAGGAGAATTGTGTGAGACTACAAGATCCTCAAGTGTAAATGAGGAGCACTTAAAGCAATGAATATTGCAGGAGTGTGGAACAGTCCCTCCTCAATATAAAGTAAGATTTACCCGTAATTGTCTGTAAAGTTGCTCTCCAGGAAGTGCAAAAATTTAAACACAAAATGATTGATTTACTTTATGACTAAAGAGACACATTTTTTCTTGCTGTCCCAAGGAAAAAACAAACAAACAAGTATTTTTCATAAAATGGGACTTCCAGTTCCACAGGTGAAAGTTTTTTCCATTATTTATCATGTAGAGGGAAATACTACAGAGATCATATGGGTATCCCAAACACACACAGGAATTTAACAAACACCCAGCACATATCTTCAGTACCACGACACCTGCAGAGTGTTGTAAAAGTTTAATATCTGCCTAAGATTAAAGTACATTAAAAGTCCTCTTCTTTATTAATCTGTTGTTCTGCTCTTCTGCCTATTCATTGATATCATAATACATGATACTATAAAACTGTATCTTGATAATGATGCCTAGAGGAACAAGCTCCCCAAGCATGGATAAAAATGTTTTAAAACATTTTCTGTACTTTTGAAAATTATTAGAAAGTATTTCCATTACAAGCTTATAAATAAAATTAATTTACTTTAAAAAAACCCAACAAACAATATATACATTTTCCCCCATTTGGTAAATGAGATTTCTTCCTCTCAGTTTACTTCCTAAAAAATGACAAAGCCAAAAAGGCATTATCCATTGAAACCAAATCCAGGGAAGTTGTATATAGTGTGACACATTTACATGTAGTGAAATTCCTGCCTTTATGCAGGTACATCATAAAAAAAGTTAATAGCACAAACATACCGTTTTCAAATGCATAGAGATGATTTCCAGTCAGGTGAAAGGCAGATAAAAAAACTATGCTGAAGAGCAAAGCACTGGTCTAAATCCCTTCCTTTTTACCTGGGTGAACAACAAAATTATCTATCACCTCATTTTAAAAGCCAAGTACTTAAAAACAAGAAAATGAGTATTTAAAGACCTTATAAATCTTAGGCTGCCTACATTGTAGATGTGCCATTATTTCTAGGTATAAAAAAAGTCTACTTCATCATAACAAAACAGCCTTCATTACAAAAATCAGAATAAACATTATTCTATATGTAAACATAGCATAAAAATCCCTGCAAAAAAATAGGCATGAAAGCATGCAACACTGGCTGAAAAAGTAGAGAGAAATGTAAATAATTTCTCTATAAAACAGAATTGAAAACTGCTCCTCTTGAATGGTAGATACAGTATTATTGTAAAAAAAAAAACAGGACGTATAAATATTTTATAAAATATTACTCAACAGAGAGTTTTTCTGAGCTGAAAGGACATGTCCATACCAATGTGTCTATATCTCAGCAGACACCAGCCACAAAAATCTGTAGTGTCCTCCCAGTGTTCTCCAAACCACCTCCAAGTTTCTGCCTCATGAAAAGTGGCTGCCACAGGACAGGTGCTTCATCCCAAGGACACCAAACACTACTGTAAAAAATGCTTTGCAGTTTCCCTTATACTTGGCAGAATTTTTAGATTGATTTCCAACAAAAACCCATGCCACTGAGCACACAAGGATGCTTGTTCACTCAAGAATAGACTCCAGTCTTTCTTACTGTGTACTATTCAAATCCTGCTCCAAAAATTAGCATTTTCTCCTTGCCTTTTATATTTTCCACTGTCTTAATGTTTCTCATCAAACATGTGCCTCTCTTGAGTAGCTAATCTATTCTTACCTAGCATAGTAAAAGAGTGGTGCTGATGGCAGCTGAAGACCTCAGATCACAAGAATCCACAGATTTTAAGCGTTGAGCAGAAATGAGCTAAATTGAGAGAGGGCAACCTCAGCACTGAGTACCATTTGTGCATCAGGTTTCTACTGGGTAGAGTGCACTAGTTTGAAAGCAAACCAGGGAGAGATTCAAAGTCAGAGCTACAATTTAATTGGAAAACTAAAATAAATGCAGAATCAGAGTACAACCTGACAGCCTTTTGGTCAGGGTGGTGGTAACAGTCCCATTAAGTGGTGGCTGCAATCCTGCTGAAGTGATGGATGTGGTTCTGTTGATTCAGTGATCCTGCAGAAGGATCTGGTCTTCCTCTGAAGGTCCAGTGGTTATGCAGCTCTTGTCCTTTGGGAGTCCAGTAGGTAAGGCTGACTGTGGTCTTCCAAACCTCAGTTTACATTCAGGTAAGAATGCTTGGTTCCTCCCCTCGGCAGAATATCTGACAATGGGATGATGTAATTTTATCAGTCATGTAGTGAGGCCTGATGGCCCGTTAACAGAAGATATCCCACCAGAGGGAGTTATCAGGGATGTGTCATGGAAGAGATAAGGATCACTGCCCCACCTGGTTTTAACAGATGGTGATAGAATACATACTTTTGGTCACATCTTACATTGTAACCTAAGATTGTAGTGCTAAACTGCATAGCCTGCCTTCTGCAGCTTTCTGTTAGATTGGTATTTCTAGGGAACAACTGCAATTTCTGCCCATCTGAAGTATCACTAAAATACTTAGCAGAAAAGTTTATGTATGAAGAATGCTGTGGCTTTAAATCTACTTGAACACTGGACAAATCTTACTCAAAGTGCAGTTTTTTTACAAGTTATCACTAATAGAGATCATGGACTACAATTTGCAGATATCTCAGACACTCAAGGCCATAAATTAAATAAATTATTGCTGTCCCTAAAAATATATGAAGTAACTGAATACTACTAATTGATGAAAAAAACCCAAACAAAAAAAATAATAAAAGCAACAACATGCTAAGAGATGTCTCTTTCATCAAACCACTTCTCTTTCTCTCCCTTCAAGCTTTATGTTCCTTAACTCACCAACAAAACTGGTCATTAGACAGCACAGCCTGGCCCAGGGGAGAACAAAATACAGGTTACCTGACAGCTATGTACAGTAGGTGACAGGCACAAAAGCTGCAACAAAAAAAATCTAATAAAAATGTTGCATTTGTTCCCCTATCCCAGAAATAAGTGAGGCTTAAAGGTATTTGGTTTGATGACTCTGCAGCTGATTCTGTGGATGTGTAAGTAAGTTACTGTGGGGAAAATACGTTATTCTCAGACAACGGAGAAAATATTCACTACCATACAGAACTTGAGTTTTAAGGCTTAGAGATATACAAACAACCTTAGTAAATATATATCACAATTTCTGCAAAGTTAAATGAGGACAAAAATAAACTTTAATTTTTATAAAGCTTAACAGTTTGATTATTTTAAAAGCTTTTTACCCTTTAAAGATCTGTTTATTCACAACTTTGGAAGAGGTTTTCCTTAATACTGACTGAAAATCCTCAATTCATTTCTTAGATAACCCTTAAGCTCAGTAATTTGCTTTCCTGATATAAATTACTTTGTTCAACTGCTTCTTTTATAATGTATTAAAAGCAAAAATACAATTCCTGAGGGAAAAAATCCCATTATGCCAACCCTTGATTTCTGGAACAAAGAAAAAAGCCAAAGTTAAGACATACATCAGAATCAATTATTTCTATAACTAAAACACATTTTAACTCACCTTTACCCAGCCCCCTTGGACCAGACAGTATTTTTAATCAATACAATGAAAAGAGAATAACCTTGGTAGTGTTACAACATTTTGAAAGCTGTGTTGCTTTTTGCATTTGTGGTCTACAGAGTAGAAATACACAGAAGCTGAATGCAGACTGTTGGTTAAAAATCCCCAGAAACAGGCAAGGCTACAAATTTTCTAGAAGACCTCAAACTGTAACTAGCACTACAGGCGGCAGGAACCTCTTTCTGGCTTATATATCTCTAAACTGGGGACTGTTGGGCTCACAGGTCTTCAAAGGTTGAACTTGATGATTTTGGAGCTCTTTTCCAACCGTAAAGATTCTACAATTCTGTTCCATTGCCTTGTGAGAGGGAAAGATGCAAGTCAAGCAAGACAACCCCCCAAATTTGTGGATGCTGAAAGTGTTTTTGCAGGCATATAACTACCTCTGCAGTGGAACAAAGGGAGATAGGGAAGATTCCTGCTTTCCAAATGGACTAGGCAAACCCATCTCTCAAGGAAAAGATTTTAGCAAGCAGCAGCAGGGCTGTAAATAGCTTTCTGCAAACATCAGGTGAAGAATACAGGTCTCCATTACATCAAATTCCAGATGCTTATGTTGAAACCAGCTTTGGAAGGTAACAGGGAGACTCGTGGCAGGGCTCAGTTCTGAGATGAAGACATAAATCATCTGTAGATGACTATACAACCAAAGAAGATACAGTCAGTATGGTGATTCCTGGAAAGCTCCTGAGCTGACCTGACATTTAGTGTGTCTCATCTAGAACTGAACTGAACTGAATTACTCACTCATGAGAACTCAGACTAAACAAGAGCTCATGCACAAAGAACACAGGCAGAGGCCCAGATCCTTAATTCTTGAGAGCATTAATTTTATTTAAAGCATTAAAAGAGAGAGCTCATCCACAGGGGAAATGGCTTCCTCTGGGTCAGGCAACCCCAGCAAATGGCATTTTCACAGACCAGTTTATCACCACATGAATTAGGGTTAGAACTGGTGGAACCCCTGTGGCATAAGATGGAACAAAAGGACCCTCACCTTGCTGAGAAAGAAGACAGATTAACTCTGTACTGCCAGAGAAGCTCCATTTATCCCACAGGAACCAGGTATGAAGAGCAAAGAAATGCAATGTGTTGTGCCTGGACCTCTCCCATTGGTTAATATTCATACAGCCCCACAACCTAAAGTGCTTTTGAGGAAATATACTCAGGCAAAGTATATTTGTTGAGGAAGTTCAACATCTTCCATCTTCCTTTGATCTTCATTAACACTAGCCTATGTCAGGAACACAGAAGTAATACAGCTGGCCTTCTGTGAGCCTGGATTCACCAGCAATCTTGCTGGGGAAAGCCAAGCTGGTGGCAAGGAACAATGGTGCAGAAGACAAGAGAGCAGAGAAAGAAAAGAGGCTGTTAGACTGTTAACTATGTTAAAGGCTGAGAGTTCTTGGAAATACAGAAGAGGATACAAGATCTGCCAAACCTATTTGCTTGTGGTGTGAGACTAGCAGTGGTCAGACTTACAGACTGCTGTAGCCAAAGAAAGTTAGGAAAGAAGTGTCAAAGGAAAAGCCAGGTTAGGAACAGGACTAGCTGTGATACATAAAATGAAAATGCCATTGTGATACATATTCAAAGGGAAGTGGACTGACTGAAGGAATCCTTGCCCTTCTTCCTCCTCAGAGTTTTATGAGTATATCCAAACACGCAGCCATGTTTAATAAAAGACATAACAGTTCAACAACTTTTACTCAACTGATTGCAAAGTATTTGATGCTTCTGGAAGTTTGGACCATGACAGCTAAGACATTTTTGTGTATTGAGAAGTCTACCCTTGATTTATCGTGTCTTCAACTTAATGAGTACACAAAGTCTGCATAATTTAAAAAAAAAAAAACAAACATCTTTATAAGTTCTGTGGTTAGTAACTAGGACACGATAAAAAGCACAGAAACAAATGAAGATTCATAATGAAATGTTTATCTGCCTTGGCCACCAGGTTAAATCACCAGCTATCCAGAGCACTTCACGCACAGTGCCTTGAGTTTTTTGGCTCAGAACTGGCAGCAAATGCTGCCTAGAAAATGGTGGTTTCTATGGATTTCCCCCCAGCTTCCTTCAGTCAATAGCAGATGGAATTTCAGTTTTCTCACAAAGACTATAGGCTTAGAAGAACGACTCTTACATTTCTAAAAGAGATGATGGAAAGCAACAAAACCAATAAAAAACCCCACACAAACATTCTGGCTATCTGGCCACTGAAAGGCAGATCTGAAGCCCCACTTCACAGAGGCTCCTGTAATGTGCCCACAGTTGCACAGTGGGAGAATCAGGCACTGTACTTCTACCAACTATCAGCTGTAGGTTACAACATAACCTAATACTCATGAAGAAATAGTTTTCTAGAAAATGTTAATAAACCTGATGGCTTCCTAAGAGTTTATGCAGATACAGGCAAAATGATGACATCTGTTTCTGCAATGAGGAAAAGCTTACATGTGAAAAATAGTTCAAGTAATTAGCATTTTTTAAACTAAGATGATTACTTCTGGAAAGAGCTGAAAACTCAGTACAAACTAATCTTTTGCTTGAAGTCTAGGAGAGCAGAATTTACATTACAGAGAATGAGAAAACTGACAGTCCTGATCTGTTTTTCAACTATGACTGAGTGGAACGATGCTGTAAGCACTTTTGGACTGCTGAGACGTTACTATGACAAAATATTCCACTCCTTCAGAACAACATTTACCTTAAAACTGTGTATGTGTATGTGTATTTGGTGTATCTGTAAATATGAATTAGGGCTAATGACCCCACTTTGTAGTGAGTAATTACTATTACAATGATGATAAAGTAGAGTTCCAATAATGTACACAAGAATCTTGAAAATGGCATCAAAGAAATCTCTTTTCACAGACATTTTTCCAACTGAGCTAGCAGAAATCAAACTGAACAGATATATCCCTGACTTGGATTTTGAACTTGGAACAGTGGCTTCTTTGGACAAATCTGTGATCTTTGCTTAGTGATTATATATTAGTTGAGGAATGTTTTACTAAATTCTTACCCCCTCCTCAACATAGGGAAGAATGTAGAAAAATTTTCCTTTCCCCAATTTTCTAAAAAAAGGATTAAAATACCCCCACAAAAAATGAATGGAAACATTTACTTTAATTTTGGACAAAGCTTGTCAACTTGTCCTCAATTTGTAATTTTTGCCTTTCTTGGCCAACAAAACTTTTCAAGTTAATATGTGATTTTCATTTTTAGAATATTTTAAGGAAGAAACCATTATAATTTGCATAGATCCTCTACTGCGCTGACTCTCTGTAAGATGTGGAGATCTGCCTCCTCAGGGAAATGAGTGTTATGTCTTCCAGAGTTCTTTGATGCCTGGAGATGAACCTTCCTCATGCATCATACCTGCAAATCCCCTATAAATGTTCTAATTACATTAGACAGCCACCTTTGGTCATTGTTGTGCTGGAGATGAGCGTAACACATGAGAACCAGTTTAAGGCAAGGACAATCCTATTAAGAGACAACAAAAATGACAGCTGTGCTCTTTCCTTCCACGAGTATTAAAAAATGGGAGTTCTGATCATTTTCCAGCATCCTCCTCACTGGGAAGAACAGTTCTGTTTGAGGCACTTTGATTTTAGCAGAATTGGAAAAAATAAATTGAAAATAGAGGAAAGAGGTTCCAGGCCTAATTTCACATAAATTAGTAGATTAACATCTGGAGTCAACACAGACCACTAGAAGAAAGTTTTCCCTTTTTTTACCCATATTAATCAAAAAGTTTATTTTTAATGCAAACAGAAATCCTTTTCTAAGAATTGCATGTACTATTATTTCCATCAGCTTTCAAATTTCTAAGTCAGCTGATATTTTGAAGTGCAGCTTTTGTAAAAGATCTCCCACATGACCTCTGACTTTGCAATTGTGATTTTTGTTGTTTAGGACATGTTTGCTTTTGTTATTTAAGAAAAAGCTCCATCTCATTTCAACTCATATTCTTTCCCACTGAGGACCAAAAGATGACATGGTATTTTGAGGGGCTAATTAAGAGATTGGTGGTGACATTTTAGCAAATCCTATTCCCTGCTGGGAAATATTAATTCTCTCTTTCATAATTTTTGGGCAAGATCCAAAAAGCCAGGGAAACAAAGACTTTTAAATATAGTTATTTTGAGGCACTTGGGTTTTTAACAGTTGATAGGTAAATACTGCAGACCAGAGACAATGACAAAAGAAAAACCTCTAATAAAACTCCAACCCTGGATCAACACCAAGTTTGTCACCTGGTACCTGCCAACAGAAATAGGTGTTGACCCTGTATTACCACACAGGGCTGAATATTTCAAATCATCAGGTTCTTTTGCTTAGTGTGGATCAGGAGTCCTTATGCAACAGAACAGCCATATTTCCAGGTAAAATATTTGGTAGGAATTCCTCAGAAACCTTCCAAGCACCTGCACAAATATAAAAAATATCAATAGGGAAATGCCTGGAATACTATTAAGTGACCCTGGAAAACTGCTTATTGAAAGAACATTTTACAAATGGACTTTCTCTTCAGCACTGTGAATGCCTTACTTACAATAAATAAGAGTTGACAGATGAAGCAATTAAAAAGCTACACTTCTGCAATAACAAAATGTGCGAACAACAGAGAAAATGTATAGTTAAATTTAAAAAAAATTAAAAAAGAAAACCTTTTTATTTTCCCGCTTCTTACACTTCAGCATGGTATCTGTATTCGGCTTTCTTGGTTGTTTTTATTTGAAATGTCTCACCCTTGGTAAAAGCAGCCGGCCTGTCACAGCCTCATGCCTTCAGCGGCCGCGGTGCTGCAATCCTGTGAGCAGTGACCTTTTCAGCTGCAATCGAGTGTGTTTTGGCAGGGCAGCGCTGGATTCTTCTTTCAGCTGCTCTTTGCTGTTCTCTGCCCCCCGCTGGGACAAAATCACCATCTTTATTCCCAGCATTCAGGCCGAAGAGAGTTGGACATCACCCCCGGCTCCGGGTGTCTAACACCCTGTAGCCAAAGTATTTCCGATGGTCATCGGAACAAGCCACCCCTTAGCAGGTTTCTGGATTGTGCTTTCCTACAGGTCTAGTGCACACACTAGCACACTGCTTACAATTAATATCCTTATTACGGTTAATTGAAACAACCAATTAAAACTTAACGAGAAAAGTGAACCGGCAGTAGGGGGGAACAGCAGGACAGCCCGTGACCACCCAGGGCATGGCCGCCTCTCAGCCGCCCTGCGGCGCCTCGCGTGTTGGAAACGATGAATTATATAATTTAGAACCAGCGGACATTAATTTGATAAAAACGCATAAATAGGTAAGAAAG
>VXBI01004750.1:66926-137579 GCA_013397375.1 Toxostoma redivivum
GCTTCTGTGTGAAGGCCGAAATGTTGTCGGGCACCCACAAGAGGCGCCTGGCCAGGGATAAAGCAATGCCCGACTCGCCAAAAGACGACGTGAATGGTTTATTTTTCCCGACGATATCGGGACAGTTTGTGAAGACCGCGGCTCGCGCCGGAAGTCACGTGACGCAGGACGCCGACGGGGCCCCCTTCCCTGGCAGAGGCCTCGGGGGCGCCCCCCGCGGCCGCCGGCGGTACTGCAGCGCCAGGCCCCGCCCCGCCCCGCCGCCCCCGCCGGGCGCACGCGCGGTGCGGGCGGGAGCNACCAGTGTGGGTTTATAGGGTTCGGAACGCGCGGATGACTGAGGTGGGCGGGGAACGCGCCGTGATCCCGGGACGGAGGGAGCGGAGCCGGGAGTCAAAGCGGAACGGCAGCTCCGCGGGGACGGGGGCACGGGGTGGCCCCGGCGGCATCCGGCTTCCGCTTCCTCCCGCCGGGACCTGCGGCGACACCGCGGCGACACCGCAGCGACACTGCCGGGGCCCGGACCCTCGGCATGCAGGTGATGCTGCCCTCTGCAAACCTCCAGCTAAGCCTCGCTTGCGAACGGCTGCGTTAAATAGGGCAGAGAAGCTCCTGGATCTCTGTAGGTCAGCTAAGCATCTGCGCTGTGTTATTTTTAAACAAGAAGAGTTTGTTAATCGAACAAGAGTTAGGCTGGATATCAGGGAAAGATTCTTCCCCAGAGGGTGCTGGGCACTGACCAGGCTCCCCAGGGAATGGTCACAGCCCCAAGGCTGCCAGAGCTCCAGGAGTGTTTGGACAACGCTCCCAGGGATGCACAGGGTGGGATTGTTGGGGTGTCTGTGCAGGGCTAGGAGCTGGACTTAGTGATCCTTGTGCGTCCCTCCCAACTGAGGATATTCTGTGTTTCTTTATTACGTTTCTCAAAATACTTCTATCTCAGCCTGTTCAGAACACGTGCTCCTGAAACTTCGTGAAGTTGGTGAGCACCAACCAGATGTAGCTTGTGTTGGTTCTTGTTTCACGGGATAGAGTATGCTTCAGGTTCTCTGTGAGATTCACGTTAGTTCTCTACAGTGCTTTTTAAGAGAAACCATGTAAACACAGGTGGGTGCAGAGAACCTGGAGCCCAGGTCGACAGGGTTTTCCCTCTTTAGGTGAGGGACAGGCTTTGTAGTTAATGTGCTCCTAATAATTCAAATATTTGATGTAATAATCAAATTAATACATTTAAATAATATTGCAGTATATTGTGTACATAATGTGAATATATGCAGAATAGATCTACAGAATACTTTTATTCATTATAAATTAAAAATTGAAATTAAAATGCATTACATAATCGAATACATTCTGTGTAAAAATAAAGTAATTAAACAATAATTTAAATAAAGGTGACTTTAAAATAGCTTCTTTTTTAGCTTTTCAATGGGTTAGATTGAAATAGTCTCCCAGGGCTCAAGCAAGGATGTTTACTTTCAGGACAGTGTGGATTAGGGCATTTAAATATGTATACACAGGCTAATCTTTGTCCCTCTACTTCCAGAAACTCTAGTAACTTGACCTTGTGATGTGTGTCAGGCAAAGTTCAGGACTTGGATGTGTGATCTCCAAAACTACTATACTGCTGGATTTACTGTTCTAAAACATTTCAATATATACACAAGATATAACCTGTAACAATATATTATTACAATTTCTGGCTCTGAAATTCAGCTATTTGTGGATTTTTTTTTTCTTTTTTCTGGTTAGGTCTTAATCACAAACCCAGGGGGGTTTTTGGAAGAGTTTTAATATTTGTGCTTGCTTGAGATTTAAATTGCAACAGAACTATGTATTTCCTTTGGAAAGTTTTCATATTTAATGTCAAGATATAACCATAGTTAGTAAAAAACTTCATTTTTCACATAAAATTTCAGTAGTGTGATTTCTTCCCAAGATTTTTAGATTGACTCCAACTACCATGTTTTCTTTCTTTGGTTTTATACACAGCTTATAAGTTGTACTTTAGTAAAATAGGACTCAGAACAGTTAGAGACATTCCTTCTGCAAAGCTGATTTTGCTTTACATCACAGAGATAACCAGAAAAATGTTGATTACTCTGGTTACTGTAATTGTCTTAAAATCCATGGCATGACTTACGTGTCCTTTGTAGGAAAGCCAATCTCATTTATTTGTAATTTTTTTTCAAATTAGTAATGGCCTACCAATCCAGTTTTTTAAAGGAGAGCATTGTCTTCAGTCTTAACTAAGCTCTCTGCTCAGTTGATTCATCAGGTCCTCATTGGTTTTTATTTTAGATGTTGTAAAGCAACTTACTTTTTTTTCTTGCTGCTTACATGGGTATCTTGAGGCAGCAATGTGGAGTGGAATATGGAATGTTTTAACCATGGCTTTGGGGTTTTTGTAGCCCTTCAGAATGAGAGTATGAGTTCTGAAAGGAATTTTTCTAGCTGCTAAAGAAAATTTATCCCATAACTGAACTGTACATTTCTATTGCTGCTTTAATTAAAGATTGAATATGGGATTGAGTATGGCTGATCACCACCACTTTAATCTTAAGTGCTGCTGATTGTTTTTGCCACAACACTTGGTTTTCAATTGACATTCCAGTCTTGACCTGCTTCTACATGAACTGCAGTTCCTGCAGTTCTAAGAATACAAATTGAAGGTCACTACTACTTAGAATTTAATTTCGGTGCAATTCTATCTCAGATTTTTTGTTTCTTCCATGCAGGTCTGGAAAAATGGCAAAGAGAATTGCAGAGAAGGAACTGACTGACCGAAACTGGGACCAGGAGGATGAAGCTGAAGAGGTAAAATACACATTAGGTCCCTCCCCTACACACCCCTGCAGGTGGTAGAGTACCTGTTTACATTTGCTTTGTACCTTGTACATAAAACTTAGAGTAGAACTGTTTAAAAGTGTAGCAATTGAAGATAATTTTATAGAAGTGGATTTTAAAAAATTATTTTTACAAAGCTTCCAATTATGCAGACCATATAGCAAAGTAGCTTTTAAGAGCTAAAATTTCATCAGTGGTTCTGGGGAAAGAAATTTCATGTTTCTAGAGGGAGCCCCAGGCTTGTTAAAATGCTTTTGGACTCTTCAGATGTGTGCTAGGTATTTATTGAATTGACAGGAAAAGCAGATTTGATTTCTGGAGATAAATGCATCGTATGCCTCCAGTTTTTTTTTTGAGGTCAGTAATAGTTAATTTCAGAACTATGTGAATTTTAGCTGAATGTCCCCACAAAGCCAGAGGAATTAGGCAAATAGTTCAAGTGGTATGTTTCACCTGATTGTAAAAAGAGATTTTCACCTTTAATGTCTCACACTTCCACATGGCTCATGTTTAAACAAACTGGTTTAATTTTTGTCCAACTAAAAGTATTAAATGCTTAGGCCTGTAAATGTAAGAAAGAAAACTGAGTCTTCCAGGAATTTGAATATAAGAAAACTTAATTTCCTCATTTATTGCGGGATGGTACTGAGCCATTCGCTGTCTTTGCTAGTGTTTGAACTGCAGCAGGCTGCTGGAGGTTGCCTTAGAGTCCACATCTCTATATATCTGCTCCAAACTGGATTACTGACAGATTCCCTTCAGCAGAGAGAGCTTAGAGCTGTGCTTTAAAAAAGCAAAGCAAAACCTACACTATTTGTTGTAATAAAATGGAGATAGCACAAACAGAAATGTAGAGCAGAACCAGAAAGATTTTTCCAAGTATCAGCTCACATTCAGGTAGCTGGCAAGCTAATATCAGTGCCATATTTTTGGAGTGGGTTGGTTTTCAACTTCTTCCCTTGTTTGTTTGGTAGCAGTGTTAGAGCTGTGTTCAAAACTTTATCTCGGCCGTACCTTTGTGTTGTGCATTTTGAGTGTTCCACTAATGATTCCTTAACTTCCTCCTCAAGGTGGGAACATTCTCTGTGGCAAGTGAAGAGGTTCTGAAGAACAGAGCTATCAAAAAAGCAAAGCGCCGAAATGTTGGGTCAGAGGTAATGTAGTCACTGAACATGAGTGCTGGAGTTTTGCTCAGTTACAAAATACAACATGATGCTCAGGTTTTTACTTCCTTGGGTTTGTAGTAATGCTGAATAAAGTTATCATTTCAACTCACCAGCTCATATGTCCTTTGGCTTTACTGTCCCATGCTAAGAATAAGGCTGAGGCAAAAAAATCCTAGTATGACTGGATGAGGAGGGTGTTCTTGCATATTTTTGTAGTAAAAACAAAGAGTGTTTCAGACACAGTGTAGTTGGCAAATGGGTAAAAAGCATTTTTACTTATTTACTTTCCTTTTCTGTGGAGATGGAAGTATGGAAATGCAAAGTTATTAGTTATCCATACTGGAGGGCTGGGGGATGTCTCAGAAGCTATAATAGTAAACACCCAAATACTAAGCTGTTCTGAGAATGAAAAGCATATCTTGTTAAGAACACTGCTACTTTTGTTTTCTCCCTCCCTATCAAGAGCTTTAGTGCAATCTACTCTTTGCAGTAACAAATGGAAAATTAGAAGGAGGTTGGTCTTTGTTACAAGTTTAGTTGCTGTGAAAGCATTAACCCAGTCCAGCCAAATTGTTATCCTTTCAGAAATCCTTGACAAATGCTTTGTTGTATATATATTTTTCCCAGACATCTTTTGAACAGAGCACGCATCATGTTAGAAATAGGCCTGGAGCTTTACCTGTTACACAGACTGCTTTAGGATTGGATGGGACTAGGCACAGCTAGATAGCCTTCTCCTATGCTTTTGATTTTCCTTCTGCAGTCCAAGCACTGTAAATGAGGAAGCTGTCTTAGCCCACTAATGCCTTGAGTAGTTTTAGCCACAAATGTGGTAGAGGATATAGTTAAGTAAAGGATTGTACTGGAAAGAGGTGATGCAAAACATATACTACATCTGAGCAGGAGAGATTCAGGGGCACATGGAATAGGAAAAACAGAACAGAATGAGGAATGGGACCAGATGGGTTGTAGAAGTAGTCAGGAGACTGGGAGCCAGCTGTTAGAGCTGGTAGAAGGTCTGTGTACTTCAACCCCAGCTGACAATTAAGGACCTTGCAGCCCCTCACTCTTCCTCCTAGTGGGATGAGGAGGAGAATCGGGAAAAAGGATAAAACCCCTGGGCTGAGATAACAGTTTAATGATTGAAACATAATGATGATGAGGGAACCAACAAAAAAAGAGCTAAATACACCCCAAGAAAAAGCAGTGATGCACAGGACAGTTGCTCACTACCCACTGACCTCATTCCATCCCCAAGGAGCAATTAGCTGCTCCCAGCCACCCCTCTTCCCAGTTTCTCTGCTGGCCATGACATTCTGTGTTCAGGCCACTGTCCTGGCCGTGCTCCCTTACAGCTCCTTGTGTCCTGCTCACTAGCAGAGCATGAGACACTGAGAAGTCCTTAATTGCAGTGAGCACTGCTCAGTAGCAACTAAAAAATAAATCTTTGTGTTATCAACATTCTTCTCACCCTGAATCCAAACCACACCGCTGTAGCAGCTACTAGGGAGAAAATTAAATCTATGCCAGCCAAAACCAGGACAACAGGCTAGACAAAATCTAAAACTCAGACCATAGGATATCTGAGGTTGCTTAAGAAACCTGTGAAATATTTACAAAAAGGTAAAGAAACTTACTAATGTTCCTACATGGAGCAAGCAGAATGCTGCAGTGAAAAAGACAGCAATTTAACTGGTCTAGAGTCAAGAGAGAAAGGTGGGACTGATAGAGAGAAACACAATAAAAACACCTTCCTAGGAATGAGAAACAGAGGACTGCACTGGAAAAGATACCACAAAAGGAAGCAAAGAGACCCATAACCACAAGGTCAGATACTGGAATACAGCCTAAAATTTATAAGCTTTGCCATGTCTTCAGTGGCAAAAGCAGATGAAACTCAGAAGCAGTTCTCTGATGGTTTTCCAGAGATACTGAGAGTTCACTTCCAGTAGTAAAAGATTGTTATCTCCAAAGACCTAAAAGTTGCAGTGTTTTATTTGCATGTTAATCATATTTTGTCTTTTAGAAACATGTAAGGAACTATACCATAAAATAATATGGTTGCAAAGACAGTGGTCAGAACTGGGTAATGAAAGGGTTGCAGAGATATATATTTTGTGGTCAAGTACAATCTGGCTTTGCATCTTCCATCAGTCACAGAATACTTTGGGTAAATCAGAGGTTTCATAGGTGAATGCAGAGTGATGAGTGGATTAAAGTATTGGGCTCTTGATTGCCATTGTAAATGCTAAAAGTAGTTGAAAATAAACCTGAAATTACATAATCCCGTGTAATTATTTAAAGAAAACAAGATGCTGTGAATGTCTAATAGGTAG
This sequence comes from Toxostoma redivivum, assembly GCA_013397375.1. Taxonomy (NCBI): domain Eukaryota; kingdom Metazoa; phylum Chordata; class Aves; order Passeriformes; family Mimidae; genus Toxostoma; species Toxostoma redivivum. Next base: position 73,276 of record VXBI01004750.1, read on the forward strand.
TCGAACATCCACTCTGAACAACTTCCATGTATCCACATCCTAGGCCAGTTTGTTTTCATACCAAATATCTGAGTCTTTTAAAAACAGTAGCAATGTGTGTCATTAAGAAGCTGTTAATTTTGTTTATGTGTTTACATAGCTGACACAGTAACATGTGGAATGACACACTGAACTAGGGAAAAATAAACAGATGGTATCAGGAATATTTAGTGGGGATAAAATTTGTGTGATGTATGTAACTGGTTGTCTCTCTTTTTTTCTCTCCCCAGTCTGAAAGTGGAGGAGCTTTTAAAGGGTTTAAAGGCTTTATATTGCCTTCTGGAAAAGGAGGAGGTAGCTTCAGTGGATTTGGGAATGGTGCAGGAATAAAGTCTTTGGAAGGGCTGTCTAATGGAAGCAGTAGTGTCTCTAGTACTCCTCCTTTCAGCAGTTTGAAGAGCACCTCTGAAACACAATCAGCATTTGGTAAGTTTTTAATAAGCATATATATTTATCAACACCTTCAGTCACAAAATTTGTAGGGTTATTTTAATAGTGAAAAAACAAAATTTAGACCATCTTACAGTTGTGTTTTAAGGTTTTGGGACTTTATACCTCTCCCAAATTTCTTCTTATTTTAGAGTGCTGGAGGGACAAGTTTTGACATGCATGCAATTTAAAGAGGTGGCAACTAAACTCAGGTTTCTAATACTGGAGGTAAAAGTTTTCTAGGCACAGATGGAAATGGAACACACTGACTGTAAAGGGTATAAAGCATCTGGTAACATGTCCCAATTCTTTGAATTTAAACAAAAAATATGTGCTGCATAGCTGAAGTCTTCATCTTTTTTTCCTTGTACATCTGATGTTGCAGAGAGTCTTACTAGAATTTTAATCTGTTACAGTTATACCTGCATTTTAAGACATCTGAAGTACTTTGGCATGCTGAGCTCTCGTGCTCTGGAATTCCCTGAGGAGTATTAGTTCTGTCCCTTTGTACTGGTGATGCAGAAATGTTAACCCTGCCACCACAGAATTTTGGAGTCACCATGCCATAGAATAGAAATGGTGGAGTTAGAACTTCACAGTAACTTAGATTTCAGTGAGCTAGAATAAATTAAGGGAAACTGAAATATTCAATGAGAATTTTTCTAGTTTGCTTCTTAGGGTTTGTATACAGAAGTGCTCAAAAGCTTTTAAAATTATGGGCTAGTGTACTCAGGGTGGTTTAAAGCACAAATGGCAAGACATAAGTTGAGTATTTTGATTTAGTAAGTGTTACAGCTTGCTGAAGTTGTTAGGTTTCTGGCAATATATAAAACATTTTTTTTAATGTTCTGTACAAGATGTCTTTGGATTTTTTTCATACATCGGTGTGCTCCATCTACTTTGTGTGTCTCTAACTTGCTTGTCTAAATTAAAACTTGGGTCTGCTCACCAGCATGGCAGTAGCTGCTGGGGCACAGTGTGGTGACCCAAAAGAAGGAGCTCAGCTGAGTAAGGATGAGTGATTTGATTAAGAAATATTGAGCATGTTAGTTAGGCTTTTAAGAGAGCTGTGCTTTCTGGGTGAAAAAAAAAAGTTCTAAGCCATATTTCTCACTGGGTCAGCAAAGCATCTGTGTTGTTTTGTTGTGTTATTTTTTTAGACCAGAGGTTATTAACCAAACAAGTTGTTGGATATAAGGGAAGGGTTCTTCCCCTAGAGGGTGTGGGGCACTGACCAGGCTCCCCAGGGAATGGTCACAGCCCCAAAGCTGCCAGAGCTCCAGGAGCGTTTGGACAACGCTCCCAGGGATGCACAGGGTGGGATTGTTGGGGTGTCTGTGCAGGACCAGGATCTGGACTCAGTGGTCCTGGTGGGTCCCTCCCAGCTCAGGGTATGCTATAATTCTGTGATTTTCTTGTAACAGGATCCCCAATGTCAAATGGTCCCAGTACCGCTGTGTTTGCTGAGAAAAACGCCGTGAGCCCGAGAGCCAACGGTGGCAGCCAGCCCTGCTCATCTGGCAGCGCCCTGAGCACGGCCCATGGCTCGGGCACCTACCACAAACAGCTGGCTGCCCTCAACTGCTCTGTGCGCGACTGGATCGTGAAGCATGTTAACAGCAACCCCCTGTGCGACCTGACCCCCATCTTCAGGGACTACGAGCAGTATTTGGCGAGCATTGAGCAGCAGCATGGAGGCAGCAGTGACAGCGGCTCTGAGAATGAAAGCAGCAAGACCCCTGGCCCGCGGGCTGTTCCTGTGTTTGGGAGTTCAAAGCTCCAGCAAGGCTCCACATTTTTGTTTAACAACAAAACTGAGGATACCTCAGACAAAAAACCTGAAGCTGCATCAGATAAAAGAGACCCATTGTTAGGAGCTACATCAACTGTCTCATTGAATTTTGGCAAGAGTGTTGACAGTTCTGTCTTGGGTTCCCTTGGTTCAGGAACACTTAGTAATTTCTCATTTTCTTCTGGGAATTCAGGTTTGTTTGGAAAAGATGCAAACCAGGCTAAGTCTGTCACTGCAGCATCCACCAGTTTACTGGAAGCCCAGACAGACAGTGGCAATGGTGATGATAAAGGTAAATTCTATGTATTTCTATTTATAGTTATTTTAATGGTCTGCTGTGAGTGTATGTGACTTAAGAATACTAAGAATATGCAATATTAAGTTCATTAAGATGATGGCATGGCATAATGTCAGGGGAGGTTTAGGTTGGATATAAGGAAAAGGTTCTCTCCTCAGAGGGTGTGGGGCACTGACCAGGCTCCCCAGGGAATGGTCACAGCCCCAAGGCTGCCAGAGCTCCAGGAGCATATGGGCAGCACTCTCAGGCACAGGATGTGATTGTTGGGGTGTTCTGGGCAGGGCCAGGAGTTGGACTTGATAATCCTGATGGGTCCTTTCAAACTCGGGAAATTCTGTATTCTGTGATCATCATTATTCTCAAATTTGTGCAGAATTATACCCCTAACTGGGAGAACCCAGCCTTATGTAAGCAGCACCAACAGTATGTGTTTATCAGGACTTACATATTTCTGTCAGATTTATACTCTATATAATATAATATAATCCTTTATCTGAGAACAGGACTTGAATGGGTGAAATTTAAAGCAGATAATAGATTCACCTTTGAGCCTGCTGGACTTCTCAATGCCACTACTTTTCCTGATAGGTTTATCAAGAGATCCTTGCAGTAAAAAGAATGAGATACAGTACAATTTAGTCCATTTTACTTAATAGATTGTAAGGAGGCCAACAAAGTTACCTAGTACCTGGCAGCTTTACTCTGTTCTTTGCCTGTGCTGGATACAATAGGCTGATAGAAATCCTAGTCGCTGAGGGGCTGGAAAGGCATAATTTGCCACTCTCTGTCATTCTGCAGCTAATTCTGTTCCCCCAAATTAAACCTCTTGGAAGTATTTGTTGTGCATTACTTGAATCCATTTGTGGAGCATACTCTTTGAAAATTGTTTCTGTTCAAACAGAAGCTTTTAACTTAGTAAGCTTTATATTGCTGGCATTTGATTGGTATGGATTGGGTATTTTCATCCCACTTAAACTGAAGGTGAGGATGAAGTTGCTTTAAGAGCTGAATGAAAAACAAGTAACCCTTTTTTTTCTGTAGCTGGAGCTGCTGCAGAGTACACATGGACTGAAAGTTGTTCTGGCTGTCGCTGACCAGCCATGTATCCATGTCAACCATGGTGGGCATAAGGGACTTCCAATACAGTGCCAAAATCTGCTCTCAACATTAACATATTAAAACTTTTGTTTTAAAGGAGGGGAAGAAGAGGAAGAAGAGCCACCAAAAGTCATTGTTAATGAAGTAAAAGAAGATGATGCTTTCTACTCAAAGAAGTAAGTGACTTTGACTTGGAAAATAAAATTAATACCTGCATGTTGCTATTCTTCACCACTTCAGTGCCTAATTAATGACATGTTCCTGACTTCCTAATTAATAAAGTTTGTTAGGAATCCACATAGAATATGAACTTGTGAAAAAATTCAATTACAGGCAGGAGTGTGTAGGATCTTGCTAAAATACTTCTGTACCTTGGACACAACTCTAATAGTTTGTGTTGTACATATGATCAGCTTTTTTACAAGTGAAGATGTTTCTGCCTTCATCAGGTTTTGTACAGTTAAATTGCAGGACCTTGGGCCTTTACCACAGAAATTTTATACACTGCTGCTGGAAAATCCACTGGGTGGATTTGCATAGCTTAAAATAAGACTCTTCAGTTGGAAAATGCTGATTATTATTATATAAAGGAGTGAACAAGTTGTGCTTTTAAGCTCAAAATGAAACTGCCTTTACTAGAAGCAGTTTTTCAAAGTATGTTCAATAGTCCAAGTAATTGCATGTCTGCTTGACACTTAGCACAGTATTTTTCCTGCTACAAAAGCCATTAGCTGTGTCTGAAAGAAAGTGTGTGCTACTTTATTAAAATGGCTTCAGGTTTATTAGAGCTTCACTTAAAAATGTTTATAAATTGTATATTAAAGTCCTATTATAACTTCAGAATGATACAGCAAGTTCTTATGGCTTTCTAATTAGTGTTTTTTAAAAGTAGCCTACGTTTATTGCTCCTCACAGACTCTTGAGTACAGGTTGCTGTGCCTTTTACTTTTCCCTGAAAGTAATACATTTATCATTTCAAAACTGAAAGAAAGAATTCACTTTCTCTTTGATCTGCAAGTGCTGTCCATTAGCACATGAAACAAGGTCAAGAATAATAACGATTTAGGTTACTCACAGCATATTAAATCCTGATTACTGCTACTGTGAATCAGATGGATACATGTATCTGGGGGATATCTTAGTATTTCATCTCTACAAGGCTGCACGAACAAGGATTTGGGATTTATTTTTTCTCCACAGGTGCAAACTCTTCTACAAAAAGGATAATGAATTTAAAGAAAAAGGTGTAGGAACATTACATTTAAAACCAGCAGGAAATGAAAAAACTCAACTCTTAGTACGAGCAGATACCAATTTAGGTAAGTACATTTATCCCAGTAACAAGTCTTGATGTCAAAATTCCTTGCTAAGCATTAGGATTTTTTTGGTCTTTTTTACACAGCATTAACAGATACAATTAGTGAAATCCTTTCTACTTTTTTTTTTCCTAAATCATTTAGAATACTGACAAACACTTGGATGCCTCTAGTGAGCATTACAAAAGAGAGCACATGAAGCAGTGCAAGAAGTAAAAGGTTATGGTGTATGTTTGGCAATACAAAGTGCCTGTTTTACCCTGGTTTGTCCAGATTAACATGTCTGTCTGTATCAGAACATTTTGCTTCTGCATATAAACTGCTTCTGGTGATCAGAATGAATAACTTGGCGTATACTAAGCACTGTGACTGGATTCCTCATTTGCTGCTTCTCCTTTGTCCCTTTCCCTTTCTCCTGTGTGTCCCTGCTATCATTTGATATCCAGGTTCCTCCATTTAAAAAAGGAGGATGCAGTATTTGCAGAGATTTTCTCATTTCTAGTGAGGAGAGAAATCTGAGAACAATGGCCATGAACAGATGCTTAGGGAAGAAGACAAACATACATGATGTTTGTGAATTGCCTTCCTTCCAAACACCACCCTAAATCTATAGTTAGTACCTATACTAACACTGTATTGCAGTAGAAGCTAAAATATAGCTAATCATCATGTTTTCCCCTCCTCAAATGCAGGAAATATACTGTTGAATGTTCTAATTCCACCTAAGATGCCATGTACAAGAACCGGAAAAAACAATGTTCTTATAGTTTGTGTTCCTAATCCACCGATCGATGAGAAGAATCCAGCTGTTCCTGTCACAATGCTAATAAGAGTGAAAACAAGTGAGGATGCAGATGAGTTGCACAAAATCTTACTGGAGAAAAAGGAGGCTTAAATAAGTTGCAGTCCATAATTTGTGGAATTATTGCCAAACTGCTGCTGCTCTTTTTTTCTTCCCTAACTTCACTTGAACATTTAATTCTTTACTCTGATATTAAGAACTGTTATAGGAATTTTGGAAAAATGATGTGAGGAAAAGCTAAGCTAGCTAATAAAAGCTTTAATAGAACACAAGTATTGGACTGTGCTCCCTCATTTTCAGTACCTAAATGCAGGACCTCTTCTGGATAAAGCACATGGATGTAAATCCAAGCTTATGTTTTTAGCACCATTCAACCAAATGGACAGAAATCTGAGTACAAAAACATGGTACCCGAGCTTCCTCACAGACTGTAACACAATGCAACCGCCTCCTGTTTTGGGAAGGGAGTCTGTTCAAGTTTACCTGTTGCAACTGTTTCAAGACCGCAGATTTTTAATTGGTCTGTTGTATTCTGGTGAGACTTGACTTTAGACTCAGTGACATTACTGCACCCCACCAGTGATGATCTCCATTGTGCTGGGTCTGTACCCTTGCAGACTCAATGTGCTTTCAGGACTCAGAGACTGCAGATATTTAAAAGAGAATTTGCTTGTGTAGTCTTGCTGACAGTAGTGGTTCCTTCAGAGGAACTGTCAGTTCTGTTCTTACTGTAGCAACAAGCAAATGATGTGCAATATAGTACAAGCAGACAACTGGAAGACAGTTTTATCTTGGACATGCTGGCATCCCCTGGCTTCTGACAGGTCAGAGGCAAAGGGTTGCACTTCCACATAGTCCTTCTGAGATGTTTATCCCTAGTCCCAAAACCCAGCTGAGGCAGAGCTGGACATGCTGCATTGGTACTCTGCTGAAGAGAGCTCTTCCCACCAACAAACATCAGGACTTTTAAAGACCTTTCTGTTGCCTGTGACCCTTGCCAGGAGACCCATGCACAAGGGTGCGTGTCAGTATGTATTTTTCCATGTGATAAAAATGCTATGCTGCACTGCATTAAGTAAAGCAGCAGAGTGCAGCTTTGGCAGAGGCTTTCTGTTGCATGTGGGGAGCACGGGGTAATTTGTAAACATAGTTTGCAGCTGTAATAACATTAACCTGGTGGCAATAACTTGGGGATCAGAACATTCATTCTGGTCTTGGTTTCGCTCTCAACTTTGTCAGACTGTGTTTGGTGGTTTAATCCTTTTCTTTTTTTCAAATGTTTGTTGGAAACTCCTTCCCTAGTAACTTTTTATACTTTGCTTCCAACTCTGGGACTTCTCCAAGAGCTTGATGTTAATATGAAACTTGAACTGCTCTCAGATGTGTCGCACTGACCAGCTCTAGCAAGATGGAACAAACATGCTGTTTTGCCTCTGGCTAATGTGACACAGAGGAGAAACCCCTTTCCTTAATGAAAGTCAGTGTGACACAATTCATATAGGGGACCTGGAAATACAGCACAGTGGCATCCTGTGGGCAGGGAACAAGGAATAACACCATTTGATGAGGTGCAGCACATCTCACCTGCACCCCTGCTCTGGGGGGGAGCAAATGGGTGCCTCTAGGCCTAATTCACTGCACAATTCAGGTTATGGCCTTTTTTTCCCCTCTTCATTAAAAGGAGGAAAATCTTGATTTTATCTATAGCCCTGTTGACCAAAGTTCCAAAACAAAGGCCTTTGCTCACATTTCAGCCACGCTTAGTGTACAAGAATTACATTTTTAACACTGGAGGTGTGATGAGAGCTTAGATGCCATTTGAGATATTTGAAAAATAAACTGGTGCCTTTGGGGGTTTCTTTTTGCATCTGGCTAAGTACTTAAAACATTAAAAGTCAGTGACATTGCTTTCCTCAAAATAAGATTTTTTTTTAAAAAGTATTGCTGCTACCTAAATTGGAGGCCCAAAGCTGACAGGTGTGTCTAAATGTGTATGAATGAAAAGCAGAATGCTGCCTAACAGTTTAGTCCAGGCTATGGTCTAAGGGCTCAGTTAATTTTGCATTTGTCTTTTTGACTGTAGTGTCTCTGTTTATAGACCGAGCTCTGGTTGTACATCCCATAAAGGATAGCTCTGTCTATAAAAGCTTGGCCTTGTCTTTGCTTACTTCCAAAAGCTCATGGATTTGGAACTGTTCCTTCATCCTTAGAAACGTGGACCAATAAAATGAACTTAACGCTTTTTTCCTTTTGCTTTGCCTCTGAAGAGGGGCAGTTGTGGGGTTTTGCACATATGGATGTGGCCCAATTCTGACAGGACATCTCTGGCCTGTTTCCAAGCAGAGGGCACAGAGTGAATGGAAAAATAAGAAGAAGAATAATAAATTGTGTTGGAAAGAATTAAACCTTACCCTAGCCATTGTAGCAAGTAACACCTGAATTCTTCTGTGCATGTATTTAATCAGTAAAGCCAGGGGAAGCTAATCAAATGGGATGTCATCTTCTTTAGAATGTCAAATATATGCATAAACATGCAAATTTGAACACTTTACATGGGGAAAATTGCCTCTAAAAGAACAGGGAAGAATTTCCCTGCACAGCAGATTTTAATCAATATCAATTAATGGTGACCATACCATTATGTGGACTATGAAGCAGGAAAAGTTAGTCACACAGACAAACTTGGTGCTCAGGTATAAAGCACAGCCCTTTTCCAGCACTGTTAGAAATTTTTGATGATGCTTCAGTTTCTATGTAAGAAATACTAAAGTATAGAAATGCTGTAAAAGGCCAGAGATTGTTAAATAGAAATAAAGGCCTTAAATGAAAAAGCAAATTTAATGGAGAGCACAGACATCAGTGTACTGCTGCCTTCATAACAAACTGGCACATGCTATCCAAGGAAAGAATTTTGATCAGAATTCCAACTCAAGGAGACATTCCTGTGTCTTGGTTGGTAATGTATTTAACAGCTGGATATCAGACACCTGATCTTGATCTGAAAGATGCACATTTCTGCCCCAATTTGCATTAATGCCTTTGTTGTTCCAGCTGTGTGTGGATGTTGGAGTGTCTTATCCATTCCTCCTCCTCTAATTTTGAAGTTTCAGCTGGAAAATAAACATCTCTACTTCTTTTAATTCTCAGAATAATTTCTAAGGGAGATTATTTCAGTTGGCTTGAATTTTATTTTAAAATATTGAATTGCAGTATGCAAGGTTTAGTTTTTTGGGGGTGTTCATTTGGTTTTGGTGGGGTTTTTTTTTTTTTTGTAATGTATTCAGTTATCTGTTTGGGAGGGCAACACTGTGTTCCTCTAAGGCCTTTTGGTTGATGGATGTGAAAATTTATATTAAATTTACAGTTCAAATGAATATACTGTAGAAAATAAACCAATCAGGATGTTTGCTTTGCTATTAAAACTGAAGTTCAGCTCCCTTTGCAGCACTGTAACATTTAAACTGTTGTTAAAGACTTCCTTTCTGATGCCTTAACTTATTTGCATTTGATAAAATTTTGTAGCTGGTGCCTGTGTGCAGAAATTGACTGACATCAAACAGATTAAAGTGGCATGAGCTAGTCTAAATCCAATGAAGATGCTGAATGTGATGATTTGTTAGTTAGTAGATTTCAAAATGCTCTGAATTTTTCAGTGGATACTTAAGTTTTACATAATGTGTATGTTAACGTTTTCATTAGTTCTGATACACTGAAGACATGTACAAAAATCCATGGAAAATGTGAATAAATAAATGGAAGATTCATTTGTCTTGTGTCAATCACTTTCATTTTGAGTGTATAGCATCACATTAATAAAATGAATTGCACAACCAGTTGCTTGCAGGTGAACTCCTGCCTGGAAAATTCTGCTACTAAAAGAAGGAGTACCCTGCCCTGCCCATTCCTGACTTGGAAGTCCGGAGCTAGCTCAGCAAAATGCTTCCTCTTTGTCAGGTCAGTGAGCTGAGCCAGCTTGGAGCAAGGGGCTGGGGCTGCCTTGGAGGACAGAGGGAACACCTGTGCTTACATACTGGTAGAGAGACTAACCTCTAAACCCTCCACATGAATATTAAAGGATTTAGAAGCCACAAATCTAGGTTTACCTGATGACCCTTGCTGAACTTAATTCAGATCTTGCCCAGAGGCAGTAACCTAAAGTCAGGCCAAAGTGATTCTTTCCTTCATTCGTTCGTGACAGTTTGCAAACAAGAAGAAAACACCAAAACCCACACTGAGTAAAATTGCCACAGACTTGTCATGCCAAGTATAATTCAACTTCATGCACTTGGGATGTGTTGACATTATTCCAGGTTTTGGACACTCCTTTCTTCCTTCTACTTAAAAAGAGTGTCATCACTTTTTAGAGTCTCCTAAGCTTTTGGCAGCCATAAAGAAAAAGTAAAGCAACAGCTCTCAAGGGCAGAATTATTTTTCTTTTTGGCTGGGGTAATCTAGAACATCTGATGCCTAATGCTTTGCTAATCACCAAAGATTTTATCACTTGCATAAGAGGAAGGGGCAAAAGCAACCATGCAGAAGACATCAAATCTAAGACTAAGAAAATGCAACACTCCAAGAATGGAATGTTAATCAAAATCAGGCTCTTTCCTGATCCAGCAGGCAAATGCTCTTGCAGGTCAGAGCAACCACACCATGCAGCAGTTGGAACCATTCATGTGAAGAGCACAGCAAGAGCTTAAGGTGTGCTGGTTTGGGCTGGGATTACTTAACTATTCAGGACATGATGGCTGCAAGGCAAGCCTCTGCACAAGCTACAGTATATTACTGTGAGCATATGAAGCTGAATGAGTTGCATGAAATACAGCAGTTGCACCAAGGAACCAAAGGCTGTACAAGATGAGTAAAGAAGCAGCAGCAGAATTTACACTGAAGCAGTCAATATACTTATCCCAGTTTTTGTTAGGTTTGTGTATTGCTCATTTTTTCAGTCAGCACACTTGTTTATAAATCCTTACTTGCATATGTGCATCCTGCATATGGATATTTATTTTGATTACAATCAAAATGGATTATAATCAGAATAAATACCCATAATGAGTTTAGTGGATATTACTGTTAGGGACATCATAACATTTATTGAGAGAGAAATTCATAATCTCTGGAAGTCTGCAGAGGTTTCAAAGATACAAACATAATTTTCTTGTTCAGGTAGTACTACTGAGGAAAAGGTGTGACTTTACTACTTATAGCATAGCATATATATATATATATATATATAGCATATAACATAACCACTGTGGTTGTTGTGATGCACAGAGAGAGACTCACACCTGACTCCAAGGAAGTTGAGCAGGAAAGAACCTCTTTATTTACCTTACATGTCTATTTATAGAAATCTAACAATGAACATGGATTGGACAGTGATGGTAAGACCTCTTGACTCCATTGGNTTTTTGGCTGGGGTAATCTAGAACATCTGATGCCTAATGCTTTGCTAATCACCAAAGATTTTATCACTTGCATAAGAGGAAGGGGCAAAAGCAACCATGCAGAAGACATCAAATCTAAGACTAAGAAAATGCAACACTCCAAGAATGGAATGTTAATCAAAATCAGGCTCTTTCCTGATCCAGCAGGCAAATGCTCTTGCAGGTCAGAGCAACCACACCATGCAGCAGTTGGAACCATTCATGTGAAGAGCACAGCAAGAGCTTAAGGTGTGCTGGTTTGGGCTGGGATTACTTAACTATTCAGGACATGATGGCTGCAAGGCAAGCCTCTGCACAAGCTACAGTATATTACTGTGAGCATATGAAGCTGAATGAGTTGCATGAAATACAGCAGTTGCACCAAGGAACCAAAGGCTGTACAAGATGAGTAAAGAAGCAGCAGCAGAATTTACACTGAAGCAGTCAATATACTTATCCCAGTTTTTGTTAGGTTTGTGTATTGCTCATTTTTTCAGTCAGCACACTTGTTTATAAATCCTTACTTGCATATGTGCATCCTGCATATGGATATTTATTTTGATTACAATCAAAATGGATTATAATCAGAATAAATACCCATAATGAGTTTAGTGGATATTACTGTTAGGGACATCATAACATTTATTGAGAGAGAAATTCATAATCTCTGGAAGTCTGCAGAGGTTTCAAAGATACAAACATAATTTTCTTGTTCAGGTAGTACTACTGAGGAAAAGGTGTGACTTTACTACTTATAGCATAGCATATATATATATATATATATATAGCATATAACATAACCACTGTGGTTGTTGTGATGCACAGAGAGAGACTCACACCTGACTCCAAGGAAGTTGAGCAGGAAAGAACCTCTTTATTTACCTTACATGTCTATTTATAGAAATCTAACAATGAACATGGATTGGACAGTGATGGTAAGACCTCTTGACTCCATTGGTTCATCACAAGTCTGTCAATGCTCTCTTCCTCCAAAGAGGAATGCAAAACAATCATTGTTTAGAAGAAAGAGTGTGAGAAAGTGTAAAAAGAACCTGTCAACATCAGAAGGCTGAAACACCAGGGCAACAATCCACTACAAACGATTTTACCTGAATTATGGTTGAGCCCTACCTGAACTGGTGGCCACTTAATGCATTCCTCTCACCTGCAAATAGCAATTCTGTTGATGGCAATTCCAATGAAAGTTTGTAGATGGTTCATTGTAAAAAGAAATTTCTAACACTGGTGGTTTACATACCAAACTTACTTTCTTTGGCAGTTTATGAAATCTGTGTTTCCTTACCTTTACAGTGAAGTCAGAAATGACACCTGTGCTGATCTCCTGTGCTGGGCAGGGTAACCACAGACACCCATAGCAGGAAGCATGGCATTCCCACCTCTTTCTGAGAAGAAAACTTGAATAATAGTAACTCTTCTTGCTCCTTGATGACCCATCTATCACTCTATTTCTCAAAGGAAAACTTAGTCTGACACTTGCAGTGATGAAAGAATAGATTCTGGCAAGTTTCTCCTGGCCTTCAGGAGAAAAGGAAAGCATGTAGACTCAGTGAAGGCTTAAGGCATTCACTGTTTCCAGTAGGGTTTAGATGAACACAATGATTGCATCAGAATTAAAGGCTGAGTGTGGGACTTCAAGAAGTCTGTAGATTTGTAAACTTGCTGAATCTCTATAGCAATATTGCTCCAGCAGGAAAAGCAGAACTGCAATCATAACCACACTTTAACGTCTGGGGGACATGGGAGGTAGATGAGCACATGAGCACATGTGAGTCAGCACACATGAAATACTCAGGAATCACCAGAATCACCTGAATGCTGGCATAAACAGGTAACAGGGTGTTGGGAAGGACGAGACTTTAATGGAGGAGTTCTGCAGATATACAGAAGGTTCTATAGGAATAATAGCAGGTTTTGATATAGAAGAAAAGAATTGCTGAGCCAGTCTTACTGGGTAACTAGAAGGCAAAGAGTGAGTGAATTGGAAGGGGCTTTTATGGCTTAGAGCAAAGGATAAATCCACTTCAAACAAAGCTGTTTTTACCAAACAAAAGGATTTCCACAGGCAAACAAGAAAGCCAATATTGCAAGTAAAGATCTCAGAAATTTCCACTGCAAAACAAGTCCCAAAGTTTAACATGTAACTACTAACTCTGACGATTGGCTAGTCACTAACATAATATGGTAATTTTAGCAGTTTGGATAGGTTATATGTAAATGTAAAGGTATTATGTATGATGATTGTTAGTTATGTATTAAGATGCTCTGTAATGAAAAGTATATAATGCATTGTAACCAGAGCTAGAATGGGACTTCAGGACACACGGCTTGCCCATAGCCAGCAGCTATAGGCTCACCCACAACCCTCAACTGCTGTAACCTCATCTATGCAATAAACAGCATTTTAAGAGCTGGCTGAAGCCTCTGTGTTTCCATCAGGCTCTTACAACAGGGAAAACGTTAGTGCAGCTGTAACTAACATTTTGAGACAAAGCTTTTTTTGCAGTGTAGGTGCTCTCCACTGAGCTGTGCAGGAAGACGTCGTATTTCAGAAAATTAATCAGCCAGCTCCATTAATTTCAACAAGGGTTTAAAACTGTTAATTCCCATTTTCCTTTGAACAGTTTCTTTGAAGCGGATTCAGGAACACACAGTTTAACTATCTGCACACCTATTATTCAAACATTTATGTCATTACCTCAAGTTCATCCATGGAGCAGCTCCAGCAGAATGCTCACACTGCCCAGGAGCAGCAGCAGCCCCGTCTGCTTTGCTGAACACATCCTCGCTCTCTCTCACCCCTCATGCTCATATGTTCCAACCAGGAGGTTTTACCTGAAGATCCTTCCTTCTGTGCAGGTGCCATGAGGTACACATTGTGTGAAGGTCCAAGGACAGCTGTGTGGAGGTCAGTTTTATCTTCTGCAGTGGAAGGGCATGTGCCTCACATAAGTAAATCCTGTTTGTGCACACAAACCCTTCTGTGTTGTCTGAACAAAAGAGTGGATCATCTGTCTTGGTTTTCATGCCATCACCTCAGTCAACATTAACCCTGCTAGAAAAAGCCAACTAGCTTGTCTTGGGCAAGAGTTTCCTGGCATAACCAAGCATAAATTACTTATTTCCAACAATGAAATCACTAGATCTCATACTTACCTCTGTGAGGAACCAAGCTGGGGACAGTTTGAATTAACTTGTATTTTCCTTGATGTATTTTAATGTTTTCTTAACTGAGGAGCATCAGCTCCTCCCAGATTCTCAAAGACACTGTTAATGGAAAATCAGACCCATTTCTTCCTTCATTTTACTCATTTGCTTCCTGCAAAGTTTCATTACAAGTTTCAGGAACAACACACTTCTGAGAACAGTACACAAGTAACTGTTTGCTAACACAGATACCTAGTTTTCTTTTAATCTTCAAAGTGTGATTTTACTATGAATAATCAGATCTTTATGATAAACTTGTGTGCCAAGTAATATTAGGGTAATTCTTGGGAGGATCTCTCTAGGTGTTGCCAGGCAGAACACAAGAACAGGAGTTAACTTGGTTGCCCAAAGCCTTTTTCCTGCCCAAACTCTTGAATGACTAAACAAACAGGGGAGGTTTATTACCACCACTCATGAGGTTCTACTGCTCTTTACCTTTTGTACTGATTTAAATAATGCTTCTCCATTATGGCTGCTTCTGAAACTTTTCAACTTAAAACATTCAAGGAAAAAAAAAATCACAGCCTGTTTCAAAGCCATATTTTAGTATTTCCCAGCCAGCTAAGATTCCTGCTCAGTTGCATGAGCAGTCACAAAACAACACTGCCAACAATCTGCTCAAATATCCATGTAAAGAATGGAAACATCCTGTTCTTCTTAAGCTCTGTGTTTTAATTCTCCCTAATATCCCACATGTCTCCAAGCTATCACACATGGTTTAGGATAAATGTTGCTACCTACCACATGGATTCAAAAAATATCCTGGCCTGAGATTCTTTGAAATGAAATCACCAGCACATCAACTCGTGGACATAGTTGGTAACACTTGTTCAAGGACTGTTCAATTAATTTAGACAGAAAAATCCCCTGCAGGTTTCTTCTACTGTGAAATGTTTGTCACAAAAATCAAGTGGAAAGGGAGGATTCAGAGCCTTGCATGTTTTTAAATCAAGGCACATCCATGCCAGTGCACACCATTCAAGGCAGTGTAAGCAGTGCAGATCTAAACGCAATCTCATTTTTGTGACAATACACAAACCCACATTGAAGTTCTTCCTGAATTAATCAGGAAAAAACCATTAAAGCCATCAGTCCTCACTATTATACACTGCACAAACATAAATATTCATGACTACATAATCAAGTTTACAGCAAACCACAGATCAGTTTAGAAAGCCTGTTCTAAAGGCAAGAACGAAAACCTTTTGTAAAAAATTCAGGACTACACTCACTTTTTACCTTCTTCCCCCTTATCCAATGTCAAGTTGTGAAGGACTGATCACTCAGAGGTTCTGTAGCAGAAGCAGAAGGTAGGCTTTGCTCCAAGTGCAATTAGAATGAAGAGCAATGAGGCCACTCTGCCACATGAGTTCCCATCTGGCAATGCCTATGTGAGTGCCACAGAGCACTGTTCCACCCCTGGTGTCTGCCACCAGGAAGGAATACATCCAAACTCCACCACCACCAGGCACAGTAGGGAGAAAACACCACTAACAGAGTTCATGGTCATTAAAGAGGTCTGTTTATTTGCTGCAGGGTCCAACACTTTCTTCACTGCTGCCAAAAGCACAGTCAGCTTTATTTTTGGTGCACAACGTTCTCCTTGCTCTTTGTTCAAATGGCTCAGTACAGTGCCAGCACAATTTTCAACCCATCACCTTTTAAGCAACACCAATGTTCGATGAGACAAATAAAACCCAAACCATGCAACATGTGTTAGGCTGATAAAATTAGGCTGAGAATATTTATATTATTTACACAGAGAACGTTCAACATTGCAACCTGCTTGCAGATTTGTATTATCTTGACCAAGTATCCAAACAGCTACATTCTGGTGTAAAATAGTCTTGTTTAAGGTTTCGTGTAAAAGCTACTTACATCACAATGCCTTTAACTGGATTATATCGTGCCTATTTTTGACACTGAATTTTTACACACCAGCACCACACACTTGCAGTCATACCTTGCAGAATGTGTAAGGCATTTGCAGACATCTGATTGCTGTGACCACAGGAAATCCACTTTCCAGAGCTTTCAGCCATGACCTTTGGAAACCATGAGAGTTTTTCAAATACAAAGGGTGAATTCATATGAGAGACACTGTTCATCCAAGAACTATAAACTTGTCATTTCTTGACACTGCTACATACAACACAGATAGAATTTAGGACTAATAAATTATTTTCCTAAATAAAAATTTCTTCTTAAACCCCACTGGGTAACAACAGGGCTTAGGCACTTCTGAAGATTTTATCTTACATCTGTCTTTAATATGGAAGCTTCAGACTACAAAATACAGGACAAGCAATCATCTTGAAGAGGAAAAATTAATGACTGGCAAGAAGCAGGTCAATAGTATAAGAGTGTAGTCTATTTCCCTGGTTTCCACATCCATACAGAACTTCAGTGACCAGATAGGACTCTGTACATGAGAGTCTGCTGGAAGAAATCTGTCTGCAGAGCCAATGACTTCACTGTCTAAATAATACTTTGGGAAAAATATATTACTGTGAAAAGCCACCTGTGCAAACAATTCTCTTTTCTGGAAAGCACAGCATGCCCAGAAATAGAAAACTATTAAAATATTAACAGCAATCCAGAGCCCAACATGCCCAAGCCTTGTAAACAATGAAGACCTGGAGAATAAAAAGAGAAGGAACAGGGACCAACACAAACAGGATTAGCCAAGACAGCGGAAAGACTCAAAGAGTTTCTAAAAGCATCTTCTTTTAAAAGGAGATTTAGAATCTGCCTTGTCCTGCCAATAAGAGAACATAATTTCACATATATGGTGGCCTCTAAGGCAGAGCAATAATCAGCTAGCACACAATAACTGATTTAAGAGCTTTCTTTAAAAAAACCAAAAACATCAACAACAAAACTTTTTATACTGGTTAAATCAATAGCAGTGAAAAACTCGTTGAGGGTGAAAAGATTCACATCCTTGTATTTGACATCTATCAATATACAACATCTATGAAGAGTTTGAGTAGTAAGCCTTGATCTCCAGAGGGAGTGAATGGGCAGAAGGATGGAAGGAAATAACTAAGCAATGAGGTATGGCAGAATTCCAAAAAGAAAGAAAGCTGTTCTGCAAAGTTTCCCAAATTTGTTAATTGAGCTGAATCTTCAAACATCAGCATAACTAATGAAACCCACTGTGCTCCAACTATTAAGACAATGACAGCTGAACAGCCTTCATGGCACTGCAGGACACACCAGCTCCATTTGCAGCAATTACTTCCATGGCCAACAGGGGCTGAATCCAGTTTACTGCTTAGGAGCTACAGAAATAAACCTCCTCCAAATTAATAGGGTGAGAGGTTCTTACTAACATTCACTTTTCTTTTTAGATGTAGTGCAATAGAATGCTAAGGGTCCAGCTGTGCCATCCTGAGCCAAACAAACTTTTTGATTAAAAGTAGAACAAAATGTGGAATTTGGTAACAAAAAGTGGGAACCACTGGCTATACATAAGAAGTCCAAGACGGTTGTTTAAAGAAGGAATAACTGAGAATCTGGCATATTTTGCTTCCAAAAAAGCACTATTGACATTCAGTAGACTTTTTGACCTCTATTTTCCATGGATGTCCATGAGGGCATACTTGTAGTCCTTTTCTACTAGAAAAGGTGAGTTTTCAACATACCTATAGCATATCCCACTAGCAAGATACAAGAAATAAATTTACTTTTTTCAGGACATTACAGCCCTTCAAACACTAGACATCAAAATCCAACCACATACATGTAACAAAGCAGATGATACCTCCTGAAACACAGATGTAGGATCTAAACTGTACCTTCCTTAGCACAGCTTTTAAACTAATGCACTCGCTTAGAATCATTCCTCATTTGTTTTGAAATCTTACACAGCAAGATTTTCTCAGTCTTTCAAATCACACGAAGTTAAGTCACCTAAACATAATACACAACACCAAGGGAGCATTACAAATTCCTGTCCACTGAGAAGTGTTCAGGCACCTACCACTGAGGGTCCTATCTGGATACACTTCATTTTTACATTGTTCCTCTGGCTGCCTGACTGAACAGTATCAATTGTCATGATTAGTACAAATGTGAACACTCTCTCCCTTCCCTCTGCAATGAACAGCTGAAGGAAATCCAAGCACTGATTTGCCCAGTCCAGCAGTATGAAAGTGCAGAGTAAGGAGCACATTGAGAGGCTTGTTTTCTAGCTGAGGAGTGGTTTAACTCCAAGCAAAGAGAGAATATTTGTACTGACTGATGCCAGGCACACCACCTGTGGGATCTCAGATACCCACCCAGGCTGCCTGGGAAGTTCCTTGAGAGGGCACTTCAGCTGCTGAGTGAGGACTCCACACCTCCCCGGGCTCAGGGAGAAAGCCTGGGGCAACCAGGTTAGATGATGGAAACACCTTCACATCCACACAGACCACAGGCAACATTCCAAGGTTGCAGCATGAAAAGTGGCTGTGCTGGTAATGACAAAGGGAACATTTTTCTAATGCCTTGCAACACATTTGAAGCCAAGTGAAAACTGGTCAGCTGTCCCTGTCATACACTCATGCTGCCAGTGTAAGAAAGGCTGCCATGCTGTGCTAAGATGACAGCTTCCAGGCCTGGCCTCAAATACAGACAGACCTCCTTACCATGCTGGAGTCACCAGGTTGCCCTGAAGGGCAAATTTGGTCTGTCTTTATGCTGAAGTGGAGCTACTTCCATGGAATCTAGCCTGAGGAAAAAAAAGCAGAAAGTCCTATTTGAGAGGTTAAGTCATTAGATGCTACTGTGAAAGTAACAACAAAGCACTTGGGAAAGACCAGGTATGAGGGAGACAAAGGGCCAGGCTCAGAGCACATGTCACAGCATCAGGTTTAGGTGCTCAGAGTCTGAAAAGTGACAAAAATGGCATCTTCACACTCCCTTTGTGCATGCACTAGAGTCTCACTGCCCCAAGGGACACGCCACCCCTCCCACTAAATAGACCCAAGTATGTACTGGCTCTCCTCAAAATAGTCAGCCAGAACACAGTAACTTCAGCATTCAATCATTTTGTTTTCAAATGTCAAGAACAGCAGCTTTGCTGTTTAGAGAGAGCTGAACTTCATGTGTAAACATAAGTATGTTTTCCTGAGAGCTCCTGACACACCATTTTCAGACCTCCCACTATGCAATTTTAGTCACTTTTCAGAACAGAATTACGTTTCCATCTTTTGTATTTCAAGAAAGCTCTCTGTGCTTCAGCATGTAACAACCAAAGATGGTTTGGCTGCAAGCTGTCTGACCATAAAGCAGATCCCATGCCCTCCTTGGCACAAAGGGTACCACAACGACGACTACAAACTTTCAAGTCCAGTGCATGCAGGAGGATGAGTTATTGGTAAGGTTTTAGGCCTTTGGAGACTGATTACAATCTCCTGTTTTTTCACTTTAGACTCAAACTAGTATTGACTCAGCTGAGAGAAAGATAAGCAGCATTAGTACTGGAGATGAACCTCAGCTTTACTATAGCAGCACATTTTAGCCTTCTTTTCACTGGCTCATTTTCTTAGCCAGTTCTTGAGGATGAAAATGTTGCTGTTCTTTGGTAGATACAGAAATCTGTCAGCAGAGTTCACCTGTCCTAACACTGACACATGAAAAATGGGAACATTTTCAGCCTCTTTTAAGCTCTGACCCGACCTGCTGCACATACCTAAACAGCAATGTATATTTTTCCTTTTCTTCCCTTAGCAGGAAGCTGCTCTCTCCCACACACACACACACACACACACACGCATGCTCGCACACGACCGATCAGACGAGGAGAGGGTATGGCCAGAGTCTATGGAGTGATGTCCAATAGCACATCATTATGAAATTCTTAGAATGTTTCTCCCAAAGAATATAAAGTTTAGCACATTCTGTACATGTTGTTGGCTTCTTAGTTAGAAAGTAAACACAGTAGCAAACTGTCCATAAAGTGTTGACTCAGTTTAAATGCAGCCCCTTCTCATTTTATCTTGCTGAAAGTCCTCTTCCAGTCAAAACACTCCAGTGATGTGGGCATTCGGCGTGTGACAGCAGAGGAAGGAAGAAAGAGGCACTTTTGATCGGCTGGTATTCCTGGACTTCCCTTTTTCCTGCGGAGGTCTATGTTCCTGACACTAGATGGTAGTGTTAGCACGGAAAACCGCTGTGGATAGGCACTTGGCAACAAGGCTCCAAGGCAGTGCCCGCTCTCTGCTATGTCATCAGGATTGGTTTCTGCCGCACTTCCAGGATATCTAGGCATGGGAGAGAAATAAAGAGACACAGCCAGCTTAAGAGGCTCCTGAAAGCAGGCACAGCACCAGAAAGCACGAAGAACTGGAGACATAAGCATGGATTGTGGCACAGCCCACTAGGAATCTAAAACATGATCAGTACATGGCTTCACCTGTTAAAATGTTAATCAGGATGCACCTGGGAGGAACTGAAAGACGACAAACTGCAAATATATCCCATCATATGGAGAGGCCAGCTGATCTACTATCATTTATACTGGGATGAAACAACATGTTAGACAGGGAGGGGCAATATTTTCCAGGGAAACAAGTGTAAGTGCCATTAACAAGAGATGCCAAGGGGTTTCCCATTCTTGAAGGGACAAATGCAACATCATCCCCAAGTCCCTTAAGGAGACTTCCGTGGGTACAAATAATTCAACTCCTTCATTCATTCTAGAGTCCAAAGCCTACATTTCTGCACTCAGAAAGCTGCCATAAAAGAACATTCATCTTTTTGGCTCCTCAATTCCATATTGTCCAAGTGGGACAGAATATAAACCTTAAAACTTATGTTGTAATCATGGGCACCTTTCTAAATATAGGCAGTAAAACCAACATGGCAGGACACTAGGCACTGGAAACTGGGCTGTGATGTCCTTTTCAAGGCTACACAAAGAACAAGGAACATGGGAAAAGGAGCACACAATAAAAAGGCTGATCAAACACAACTGCGCGAAGAGGATGACATGAGCAAAAATTGATCCCCAGCTCCAGAGGGCTCAAGCCACACCTGTAAAGAATTAAACATAGTGGAGGGAGTACAGTGAAGGCCACAGAGATGACTAAGGACTGGTCATCTGACATATAGGGAGAAGGTGAGAGAAGTGTGATTATCCAACATGGACAGAAGGGTCAGAATGACAATCAATAAACTCAAGGTATTTAAAAAAGTATTCTGATCACTATCACTGGAATTTTAATATCTTAGTACAGGTTTCCTGAACTACCCAGAGAAATTAGCACCTTTCCCACTTCACTCTGTCCCACATGTAATGCTCCTGCTACTTGGAAAGCTGCCACTGGCACAAATACATTGATTACAACAAGGCCTTGGAAACAGGGCCTACATAACATGTCAAGCTAAAAAAAATGTGGGTAGGGAAAAACTGCAGATGAAAATTCTGCCATATAGCCCAGAAATTTCATGCCCTATTTCTGTGTATCTCAATATATACCCCAATTCCTGCAACTGTATGTTCAACAAATTCAGTCTCAGAAAATATATTCAAGCTCCAAGTCAGTAACCGAGCATGGAGGCTTTTGTGCCACCCTCTTGAGCAGATATTAAATGCCAGCAGAAACAATACATCTTCTGTGAATTCCAAAATGCCTGTGGTGAGAGAGAGTAAGCTTGGTAATTCCAGCTAACTTGTAAGCTGTAACTCCAGCTACCAACCACAAAGACCATAAAGAATACTTATGTGTTTTGCTGAAACACTGTTCAAAATCCATCCTTAATTACAAATGACTGATTTTTTTACTGGAATCTGTAATTTCTTCTAAATTGAAATAAATTCCTATTTACAACAGCATTTCACAGAAATACTTGTTCCTCTGTCTTAACAGCAGAATCCCTCAGCATGGTAGGCTGTGCACAACATGTGTCAAAATTCACCTGTTAAAATTCGATGCAATGGCAAAGTGACGTATGTTAAGTGTGCATAGAGTAGAAAGTTTTCATCTGTTCTGTTCAGCTTCAGCCACGAGCCCACCAGGGAGCGTCCTGTTCCAGACAGGGACCGTGACCGGAGATTTGTCGCGTTGTGCAGATCTGTAAAGGCAGGGAGAGACAGCAAGCCTCAAAGGATTGTACTTTACTGGAACACTCTGAAACTCAAAAAAGGAGGAAAGCCTCCTATTCATTGTTTAGAGACAAATCACATGCAGGACACTATCATAACTGATTATTAAAAACCAGAGAGATCTTGCCTAGCACAGAGTTCACCATTTACACTGAAGCTAATAAATGGTAGCAGCAGCAGCTGAAAACAACAGACAGACTAGAGAGGGCTTGGGTTACCACACTGCACCAGCAGAATACCAACTTAGCTTTCCCTCATACATGAAATCATAGAATAGCCCTGAAATTAAGTACTTACTCATGCAGAAATTCACCAGAGTAACAAAACAGAAATTGTTTATTTTGAAGAAAATTGCCATCTAGCAGACAGGGAGATTCAACATTAATACCTCAGTTTCCTGCACACCTCCACGCACACCCTGAGCCACACCTAAGACTCTTCAGCTGAGCCACTGTTTTCAGAATTAGTTTAGATGTCCACAAGTAACTTTTAAAACAAAAAGATACTGAGTCCCTTGTAGGCCAGAGGAGTTTTTGGTAGATGAAGTCTCTCCCACAGCCACACGCTGCATTTTTGGAGTGTTCTAAAATCCTTGCTCTATGGCCCTGTAAAATTCAGCCCTGTCTCCCACAGTGCTAAAATCAGATGTTGAATTCAACATATCGATTCAGAACCAGAGTGATCCAAGCTCTGGAACTGAAAGCAGATCCTGATCCGAAGAGGAAAATATGTGGTGGCAGCTACTCTAGAAAGATGCATAACACCGTGGAAGGATAAAAACCCATGAAAATCTTACCCTCATTCCCTACTCGTGTGTATAGCCTAGCTGTCTATTACCTCTTCCTATGCATGACCACTATGCCAGGAACATTGTGGTGATCAGGGCAGAAGGAGCTGACTCTAGAAGCTGCAATAAGCACAACTCTTCTGGTGTACCATGCTTGCACACAACAAAGCCCCTGAATTGGGCCTTGATGGGCTGTTCCTACTCATCACAGGTCTGCCTGCACTGGGGCAACTCTGCAGCAGCACTGGTTGTACCAGGGACAATGCTGATCTTTACACAATTCACATCTTTTCCTCCACCAACAAAGCCAAGATGCACCCAAATCCCTGCTCCTATCTCTACATCATCTGCATCTGGCTTTTTCATGCCAAAATAAGAGAGTTTCACCACTGCAGCTCTTGAGGAGCACTGGTAAGACACTCAGGTTTCTAAAATTCATAAAAAAAAAATAGCAATTACTATTCCTTGTAGAAAACTCATCTTTGAATAAATTAAGCTTCCTAGCATAAGCTGTTAGAATTTTTCAGATGAGGAACAATAAGGTCAAAACACTTACAAACCATTTCTTGGTATTTTATATGAATGCTACAAAATATCTGAAAAACCTAGAATTTATTTATTTCCATAAATATATTAGAAGGAAAAGGATATGAAAATAATGTCCATCATTACCATTAAATACTCTAGGATCAGACCCTGCAAGGGCAGGCACTGTTCAACCCACGAGGGCTGGCAGAGAAACACCATGAACTCTATTCTATCCTGGGCAACCTCCAGCTAGCCTCTCTAGGCATCAGTATCAAATCAGAATTCAAAGGACTTGTTGCTGAGTTGCCCTACCCACTATACCTGGAGTGCCCCCAGAGATTGTGACATCTGGGAAAGAGGGAGGATCTCAGCTGCTTCAGTTTCGCTCAAATGGGTCCATATAAAAGAAATAAGTTTTAACATATTCAGGATTTGTGGGCTCCAGCCTTCCAAGAAATGCTTAAGCCTGTGAAAAATCTCATTTTCAGAGAGGCACCGGCTGTATGTGGAGCTAGTTTTTCCACCCTGCAAACCTTCTTGAAAACCTCGCACTGGGATCCCTTTCCACAGCTCTGTGCCCTCTCCAGACAAGTCTGTTTAGCTGTCAATACTTCTCTCACCTCCACCATCATCATCTCTGAAGAACTCCTCACTGTCGTTCGCTGAATGGGACTTCTTCATCTCAGCAATTCGATTTCGGGGCACTTTTCTCTTGAGGGATGGGGAGAAGAAGGATGGGCGGTTGTTACGTTCTGGGGTTGGTGGTGTGCTGAAAGAAGTAACCTGAAAGGGAAATAAAAGAAATGCTAGAGAAACTCTTGGTTTTCTCTCCATGTGCCACAAGGAAATCACATGTGTAAAAATCAGAATGATGACTGGTATCTAGCTCTGTTTTATCAAAGTGGCTAGAGAATTTAAACTGAACAATCACCTCAAGATGCTCAAGGGGAAAATATTTTGATATATCACCACCCTCAACTGTTACATGAATAATGAAAAACTTCTCTCCTCAGATGATCACTTTTAACAAGGATTTACAGTCATAACAGCACAAAATTAGTAATTTAGGCACCAAGAATGTCAATCTTATTTTTGCATGTTGAAATGCAGGAGCCTTAATATGCTAAGAATGTATTGTATTGAACACACTCAAAATGTGCATCTTTACTTCTTTGATATGTGCAAGGCAGCAGCTTCTCTGCTGGGAAGGCTGTCCCATGGGATCCCTGTGGAAGGTCAAAGTCCCTGGGGAGGAGGGTCACAAATTCCTGAGCCCAGCACACTGAGGCAGAAGTGAAGTCAATGTTCTCTTTTATGTGTGTTATGTTTCAATATTGGAAGGAGAAAATGAAGCTGTGGTGCCTCAGAAGATTTGGTTAGTCCAAGTGATGACAAATACAGGGATGGAACTGTGGTAAAACTCAAGTTAGGGACAAAACTATGGAGACACCCTTCCTTCAGACCACCAGTTGCCATTGAGTAAACTACAATTAAAGCCAAGTACACCTGTTTCAGAGAGAACTGAGACACAGTGCTGATGTATTGGCTTTGATTGCAGTATTTTAATAGTTTCATTTCAAAGGGAAGAAAATAGGGATAACTACTTTGCTAATGGATGTGAGTAACTTTTATCTTGTCCTTTCTTCTTCACACAGTCAATTTAATAATTCCACAACTCTCCCTGAGCTGGCACATGACACTGCTCATAACTGTCTAAAGAAATGCAGAGGGAGGTGACATGGAGTGATGATGGCAGCCAAGCTAGGTTGAGTGCAGAAACACTCCATGTTATCCCTCTATCACTAAAAAATAAATAAAGGCATTGTAACACCCAACTGATACTTTTCCCAGCACACTTAATTTCTAATTTGTGCTTGTCTCTGTTTTTAATTTGGGAGTCATTTCACGTCACATTGTGGGGGGAACCAAAAACAGGCATTATCAGCATTAAAACCATTAGCAAAAAACAGTGGTAAGACATTATCAAATCTAATTTGACTTTTTCCAGCTGACACTGAAAGCCTTGGAGACAAAATATCATGTTGTCCCTCCACACATGACTTCTTCAGGCTATGTTTCTGTAGTAGAGAGCAAGAACATCCAGTTAATGAGTTCTGTGCTGGTAGCTCATGATGCCTTTTGCCAAGTCAGAAACAAAAACCACACTGCCTGCATGGAGACCTCTAGAAGCCATTCTGCAGATCTTTAAATGGTACAGGTTACCTGCCCTACACAGAAAACCATGCTAGACTCCACCAGGTACTGACCCAGCCCAGGTCTGTTGCAAGTATTTTGAAGACATGTTGCCTAATCCCCATTAACCAGGTAAAATGTCTTAATGGAAAATAAGGCTCAGGATTGAATAAAGGCCAAATCAGCATCTGTGGTTTGATTCTATTGGCATTTTACTGCACTTGCATTAAAATTAAGCATATGAATACCATGCTGCATCTGGATCCGTGATCTTTGCTTTAGGCTTCATGTTGGCAGTATTCCTCAGTGGCAAAACCTAAAAGCACCACTTATTGTGAGAGTTAGCAAGCAACCTATACAATACAGAAATTCCACGTTTCTAGGTAAATCCCATTTCGCATAGAAGTGGAATCTACTTATTTTTACAGAAAACAGGCAGAATCATTGGTTTCCCTGGCATCAAGATTGCTGTTATTTCAACAAAACACTCCTCCAGAAGTATGAATCATCCAGTCATCTCTGTATTCAGCATTTGCTCAGGGGAAACTGCATTAAAGAATCCATCTCACACACTGAGTACAACCAAATTACACATAGGCAAACCTAAGTGCAGAACCTAGATGGGAGTTAACCCCAGCTTCAGCCTGCTTCCTGGCTTTGGAACAAAGCATGCTCATGCTTCACCTTAAGAGAGTATTTCTGTCTGCTACTTACTCTCTCATGCACTGGGGAGTCTGGATTTGAATCTTCTTCTGTCCCATATGGTGAAGTGTCACCAGTGGAAACTCTGCTCACTGCCATCTCTGCATGTCCTTTTCCCTGTGGTCCTTTCATTCGGACAAATTCCATGTTGTTGTATTTATAAAAGCCAAAAGACATTCTCTGAGCCATCTTAGCTGCAACACTCACCTACAACGCATCAGGACAGGAGAGAAAAACATGTAATAACAGCTCTACAACCTGAAAATAACATCCTCTGAAAGCATTAAAGTCAGAACCATAGTGGATAATGATTCCTAAGAAACATTTTAAGCCACAATCTGAAGTGATCTCCAAAAGGAAAGCAATCTTACAGAGACAAAAACAGGTTCTGAGAAGAACCACCAGCCATCCAAAAGGCAGTTAGCAGTGGCACACTGAGAGAAAATCGAAGGTGGCATATGAGAGCACTCTCAGGCACGCACACAGCTCAATGCAGCCTGTGCTGGGGCACTCATTTGAGTCCAAAAAGCAATAGACATATACATACAAGATGCCTCAAACAAGCAAAGCACACCCCACAGCTGGGTCACTACTTTGTGCCAAGTAATTTCTGAAATTTTTATGTCCACGCTGTCAAGGCCAAAATATAAGGAACCAGCCCCTTGCATAACTAACCTGCACTGCATGTCCCACCAAGACACCCTGACAGCTTTACATCCCCTCAACAGACACAGGGGCTCAATTTCCAGTCAGCACAACTGAACTGAAAATTGAACTGAGAACTGAAAAAAGGAACATACCAATATGAAAACAGTCAAGGTTTTGCTAAGTGAAAATAATGCCTTAAGTTTTCACCTTGTATCCATAAGTTTAAGTGATTTATTGCAATTTTCATCAGTTTATGAAAAGGCCAAGATGCTCATCTAAGCATCTGTTAAATACCTCAAGGTCTGAGGATTCCATCACTTCCCTGGGCAGCCTGTTCCAGTGCTTGACAACTCTTCCAGTAAAGGAATTTTTCCTAGTATTCAATCTAAACCTTTCCTGAAACAACTGAAATGAAGTAATCTTCAAAAACATAGAGATTACTCCTGTTCTGTAAAAAGAACCGTTTGTCTCTGGTCATAATGAAATATTTGAAGAGTTAACAATTTTACTTCATCTAACAAAATAACGTCAAATAGCTGTGTGGTCAATCACAACATTCCCAGGCTCTGAGGTGACTTTACCACATCAAATCTTATCTTTCCACTGCAGGGCTTTCTTTTTATGTTGTCTTCAGTGATTCTGCATTTCACTTATTTTAATAACCCAGCTGCTGACAGTGTAAGGCCACAAGATGATGATGGTGGGAGAGAAAAACTTTTGTTTCATGTTCTCTCAGAAACCTGCTGGAAGAGTGTAATGGCTCACATTTAAAACAGGAGAAGGGAAATTATTCAGGACCTCTCCTGACAAGGGTAGAAACAAAGAGAAATTTAGACACACAGTAGATATTGTGAGAATTTCTTCTTTTTGTTTCTAAAAATCTCTCAGGATTGTCTTCATAATAAACCATTTGAGAAGTTTATTGAGTCTTGATTTCAGCACTAAGTACTGAATTTGAAAGTGCTGGTATTTCATGTTTCTGTAGAAAGCAAAGAAAGTTACTCTCAGTGACAGTGAGACTACAGGGGTCTTTTGAAAACAGCCATGAATGCAAAATACAATGAAGAAAAATACACTTTATCACAAGGTAGTTACCAGAGTTTAAAATCTCCCACGAAATCATACCTTCTCTGAATAAAGAAATATCTATGACTTTTCAAGAAAACAAAGGGGCTCCAAGAACTGTTGTTCCTGTGTCACACTCTTGACTACATATCCCTACCTTCTTTCTTTCTGGCAAACAGCAGAGGAATATACCCCAGTCTGAATACCCTCAGTTATCTGAGCCAGAAACAGTAGCTTTCAGCTAACTTTCAAAGCCAGAACAGACAGATTATGATGCAGCTGATCTAACAGGACAAAAAGATGACAGCCTCAGCTGCAAAGAAAATCTAGTCAGAGCACCATTTCTTCAAAGGACATTGTCTTTCAGAAGCTCCTTACCCTGTTGTCATAGACCTTCTTGAGTGCTTCATAGCGGATGGACCCCTGGAAAATCACCCCTTGGAAGGTGTTGCTTTTATCACTGGCCACTAGTTCCACACACACCATTTCTCCTTCTCCCACAGTCATGTCACTGAAAACCTGCCAAAGATGCGAGATGAAACACTTTGATGCAAAGCTGTTCAAATCAAAATACATTCAGATTCCAATGGCTGTCTTTACACTCCAAGGAAGTTTCAATATAAACTGAAAGGGAGCAGAATGTTCCACCCCAGCCTTTCAAAAAAAAAAAAAAAAAAAAGACTCCAGGCAGTGCACACTGCAAAACACTTGTTGAGATGAGCAGCTGTCACATCAGCCTGTCATGCTCTAGCCCATCATCGACACTGATGCCAAAATCCAGCTTTAAGATCAGATTTCAAACATTAAAAAGAGAGGAAGTTTAAATAAAAATAAAATAAGATCTAGCAGAAGATAATCCTCAACTGGCAAAGAACATTTGCTCAAAACGTACAAGAAGACAGCTAATCAGAACATAAGACTAAAATAGGACAAAACTTTGCTGATGCAACAAGGAACTTACCTCCTCAAAACTGTCAATCATGAAGAATATATTGGGGTAGCTGATCTTTGACTCCTCTCCTTTACTGTCCATCGGGTGTTTGCTTGGAGACGCAAACACTTGCTGAGAAAGATGCAGAAAAAGATACTTCTCAGTTAAATGTGCTTGGGAACAGACACACAAACACAAGACAAGTAATTACAGAACACCTCAGGCTGGCACTGCTCACTTACACTACAGATAGTGGACATCCTGCAAGCACAGCTGAGCTGGTTTCTGACTAAAGCCAGATTTGCAATAGTGGCACTTGAGAAATCCTTGGTTTTCCCATGCAAGTACATGCAAGTAATCAAAACTCATTGCTTCACAGTAAATGTCCCTATGTGTACCTGACCTCTCACCATACTACAGTACACCATCGTACTTCATCACCACTTTCAGGTGCCTTTAAGTTGCTTTAATGCAATGCAAAGTAAAAAGCCACAGTGCAAGTTACCATAAACATCTGACCCAACACCTTTACTTTAATTTGTTGTTGTTTACTTAGTACCACACTAAAATCAACCTCCCTCAGTAAGGGTAGCGTGGCTGTCCTGGGGTGATTCATAATGTTATTTTATTCCATATCTATCTGCACCAAAACTGTTACTGTATCTTTACAACTCTACAGCCACAGACCTTGTGTGTGTGGGGTGCTGCTGTGGGCATGTTTGAAAACAGCACGGAGGCAGTTTCCAGGCTCTTGGCTGTGTAGTATTCACTTCACAGGTACTTGGTCCTTGTTCAGGCCAAGACCTTCCTTCCCATTTTTCATTCTCTCTTCATTTTGTTTGTTTTTATCCTTGTCTAGGGAAACTGCAGTTAGCGACATTGGGCTGTCTGGGGGCAAATTCCAAATTCCACAGGTGCCCACCTGCAGCAGCCCTCGCTCCAGTCCGAGCCCATCCAGGAGAGAAGACTATGGAGAGTCTCTCTTTGGCGGCAACTCTGGGTTTGCAACTGTAGGTACTTGCAAAAATTGCATGTTGCAATTAGAAACTGTTTCAAAGTGAACTTTGCAAACTCTGCCAACAGCCAGAAAAAACACCAGTGAGCTCCTGCGTCCTGCAGTGCCCATAGCCTGGTCCTTTCCCCCACCCCACAAAGGGCAGGAGGCAGCGGCTGCAGCAGCGCAGACCCCACACAGGCTGGCGAGTTTCCATCTGCCTCTGGAACTGCTCTGTGGGCTCCTGCCTTCCTGCTAGGGGTTGCCACCGTCTTGTCACTTTGTTCCTGGGGACACACCGTCACCTGGGAGGCGCCATGTGGAAGGGAGCAGCGTGAGGCCATCCTCCCTTTGTCCCTTGGCCACAGGGATGCCTCCTGCAGGCGCCATTTAGGGAAAGGCGTTTCTGCAGCTTGGGCCTCCCTTTGCTCCCATGGGGTTTTGAGTTGTAACAGTTTGGTATCTAGCAGTTATTTACTTTTTTTCCCCTGACTGTTGGTGTCTGATAACAAAATGTTATTTTTTCACTTAAATCTACTCCTATTTCATTCCTTTTCAGGAGAAAGGGATTGGTTGGAACCAAGGGGAGAGGTTACTCACTTCAGAGTGCCCACCTCTTTAGACTGTCTCAAACTATTGGAAATGATGCCAAGTTAAGAATTTTTTTATATAACTTTAGTCAGGGGTTTTGTTCGCCTTTGCCCCAGAGGGAAGGGAATTGAAATTTCTTTTCAGGGGACTGTTTTGTCACTCGAGGCCTGATGAGCTTGACATCTCAACAGACTGGGAGTAGCACAGAAGATACACAAAAGATAATAACCATTAACAAACATTAACTCCAAACATCACCTCTGGTGGGAGACACCTGGGCTGGGAAAAGAGAGATAAGAGAATGAAGAATGAGAACCTAATTAACATCTAAGACGAAGAGATTGATAACTAACAGGAAACCAAATACTAAGAACTGTGTAATGTGTGACCAATGAACACTGAACCAACTAATTTCTATGGGTTTTGACTGTATAAGTATGTGCAAAATCTAGTAAAATTTCTCTTGATGGAATGATTTTCTTTGCACAACCCAGGCAATGTGTGGGTGAAATTATTTCTGTTGCACATCCTGGCCAGAACAACATCCTGGCCAGAATAAAGCAATACTTTGATTCTCTAACACTAGAAATGTTTTTGAAGAGTTTTTGCTTTTCCCACAGTTTCGGTGACAAAACCAAGACAATGGCTCACAGGAAGACAAGTACTTGGTTTCTCATCCGCATCTTGTGCTTCTGTTTCTTTTCCAATCACTTCCTCTTGCACATTTCTCCCTCCCAAGCAGTTCCTGAACTCCTTCAGTGACTTTGTTTTAATAGCTAAAGGCTTTAGACTTTATCATTCCAAAAAGATTAATGAATAGGTAAGAAGGGATAAGTAATTAATACCAAGCAGCTTTCTTTGCTTCCACATTTGTTTACAAACAAAGCCTTGAATTAAAGAAACCTGTCAAATCTTAGCCCACTGTGAACATGCTGAAAGCTATGGATCTGACCAGGCTGTCAAGCTCATGACATTCTTGCTACAAATCATTCAACACAAAACATAATTAAGGAAAGGATATTAGATATTCATGAGAGGGTTGCTTTTCCTTACTTGTACTTATACACCCTTTATGCACATTGAATAGAATTAAAAAGAAAGGTTGCTGCAAGACCAGGAACATCCTTAGAAAGCAATCAAACACCTCAAAAATACTACTTGCACCAATGCCTGAAACAAGGACCTTTTCCAGGCATCCTTACTCTCACACCAGCCAATGAATGACAAATCACTCTCCCAAATTCATCTCCAGTTGGGCACACTTGAGGAAAATATAGTTTGTGGAGATCTTATTGTCAAGCCAGCAGTTTGCAAAATAAAGTCAGCCTTGTTCATACTGACTTCATGCAGTAGGCACCCACTTGTGTGAACAGAATAGATTTGTCATAGGTCTTGAGTAGGACAGCAAATCTTAGGCCATCAACATCTGGCTGCACATGGGCAGGAGAAAATCCATTTTCTAAAACAAGAACCACTGAAGCAGAAATGCAGATCCAAACCAGCTGGATTTTCCTCATTTAAAACCAACAGCCTCAATAGTGGATGTGACAATGAAATGCCCAACTGCAAACATGCTTTTACAGAATATGGAGTTGTCTTTGCTCTCTCTGTAGATCAATGTGATGATGCTGAAATGTTACTGGTATGCACTGCTAAGTTTAATGTGGAAAAGGGAAGACAATAATTTATAAGCAGTCCCACAGCAGAAGCCTCTAGAAAGGAGGAACAAAAAACTTCCTCTTCATTCTAAATACTGCTCACATGCAGTAAGGGCATATCCCTCATCTTCTCCTTCCTAACAAATGTTTTTCTCAAAAACATTTGCAGAAGTTATCTTGGAGTGAAATTTGGACTAGCCAACAGAGAAAAAACTGATGAGAAAACAGGCTTAAATCTACAGTGCAATGTGGCATCTCAACAGCACCTAAAGAAAAAATTATGTGCTTTAAATGTAAATCACAGAGACAATAATCAGCTTTGCTAGTTCTATTTGTAGGCAAAGCAAAAGTTCTTTCAAAGTGGTTAAACATGATTAAAAACTACAGCGCATTGGTTTATTTAAGTAAAGCCACGAAAGAAGCTGCATGAACTAAAGGAATGGAAACGACTGGGAGAAACAACCATTTAAATGCAACAGAAGCCTTTTAAAGAAGAATTTCTGCTAACTAGCAGAAGTTGTTCCAAGATATACATTGCAAATTGAAATTGAGTGGGAAAGCCTCTGGTTTCTTGTTCCTATCTCCTTTATGCTTGTTATTCAGTCTCTTCCACTATGCTAAACCCTGGATTAACTGCACAAAAATTATAAAAGCCTATGGTGTGGAGATTAAACAAATGAACAGTTTAAGAGACTAAGAGTCTTGTAAAATAATAAAAATATAAATGAGTAATCAGTAAATTGTCTGCCATTTAGCAGCTCTACATTAGAAACTTACCCTGAAGGCTCCTCATAATCCTGATCTCATACAATTCCAGGTTTAGTCTCGGACTGGGGAACAGTTGGGCATCATATTCCTTCCTCCCCCTGGCACCTCCCTCTCTACCCTGCCTGTATATCCAGCAGGCAAACCCTGAAGCATGCAAGGGTCTTCACAATGCTTTGAGAGGGGATATAAAGGACATTTAGATCTCACATCTAGATAACTGGCAAGAAATGTCACTATACAAAGACTTGAGATGCTTCAGGAGGATGAAGACAACAGCCTGAGAACCACTGCCCCAGTTTTGGAGCAGCTTTTAAGATTAGGTAATACTGGATATCAGCCTCTGATCCAAAGCAATAAAAGGGGAAGCTTACCTGAGATTTCTTTTTGTGAATGTGAATATCTCCTCCATCGGAGCGTGTGCACACAGCACAGGTCACCACATAATCGAGCTGGAACAGGGCACCAGACAGAGAAATTAACATTTAGAGTTCGGAAAACAAAATAGTCATGTGCATGAAGCAGAACACATTAACTTTTTTTTGCATTTTTATTTTTGCTGTCTGTCTAAAAAGTAAGATATTTTGGTGTTGCCATTTTCTTTACTCTCTTTACTATACTGAACTGCCTACAATTTTTAAGCCTGCATTTGTTCATTAATTCAGTGACATCAAAATCTCTTGTACAGCTGCTTGTTGAGGTGCACAACCAATGGGTAAGGAAAGTTCTGCCAATATTGTTTAACACGAGCTTAATTGCAGTTATGGGAATAAGCAACCTACACACACCCACACCCACCCCTAAGCACACTTTAGGATAGAAATGGAAAAGATTTCCTCCCTTTGAACAGGGAAAAAGAGACACTAATGAACACCAGTGACATGTTAGAGAGGTCAGAAAACACTAGCACAGCCTTCCAAAAAACCTGAAAAAACTTACAAGGAGCAAGAGCAATAGCACTGGACAGCAATACTCAGCTGTGGCAAATGTATCCTGGTTTTACTGAGCATCAAATAAAGGCAAAAACTGCTCTCTGCAGAGAAGTTCTGCAAAGAGACTTCTGGGAGGAAGGAGAGAGAATGAAAACAATTTATTTTCTAGGATGTGTGCCTGAGCTAACAGTTTCCCATTCTGAGATCATAATGAGCAAATCTTTCAAGGGATCTAAAATGATTACAGTAATATTCAGCTTTCCTAAGCCATAATGTAACACACACACTAACCAAACAACCTATAAGTCAATTAAAGAAATAATTAGTTCTGGCTTCATGCTCCGACCACCAAATGTTTTATTAGAGTTCTGTTGTGAAGAGCAGTAACCCCTCAGCATAATTTATGACACAGCATTTACACTCTTCTCTCTTAGCTGCACCAGTGAACTCTAATGGAAATACTGCTTGTCTAAGTCTCATTCATTCTCAATAATCATTAAACTACATGAAGCCTTCCTTTTGCAAAACCTTGTTACAGAGCATAAAATTCAGCCTAGCTTCACTGCATACAGTTAAACTCTTTTGTAGAAAGCTATTAGGACTCTATTGAAAAATAATAAAAATTTCAGTTTATGCTCATTTAGATTCTGAAAGGTGAAACTGCATAAATAGTGAAAATTAGATAAGCATCACTGTTACCTTCTGCAGGATGAGGTTCAAGTAGACACTCTCTTCCCAGTCAATGTCGGGGTCTCCCAGGCCAGGAAGCTTCTTAGAATCTCTCCGGTAAACTTCAACTTCAACCTGCTAAGGAAAATACCATATCTCTTTGAAAACTATTACTTAGACGTACCTATTTCCAAACATAAAACTGGTATCAGAAGCTGCACATCATGTAGCTTCCTAGTTTTCTGTCAGGATCATATTTTGCTGATGATGCAAGGCTTTGTGTGGAAATTAACTGGAGAAACATGGGATGTGTAGGAAAACAGGGAAGAAAGGCAAGAGAATCTCTCTGTGGAGAAGAATCTCAGTTTTGGACAG
The DNA here is from genome assembly GCA_013397375.1 of Toxostoma redivivum. Taxonomy (NCBI): domain Eukaryota; kingdom Metazoa; phylum Chordata; class Aves; order Passeriformes; family Mimidae; genus Toxostoma; species Toxostoma redivivum. Next base: position 108,634 of record VXBI01004750.1, read on the forward strand.
GAGATTTATTTATTTCTTGTAACAGGTATGTTTCAGCAAAAATGAAATTAATAAAATCAGGGATGGACACACATGTGTATTTCTCTTAACACAATCTCTCAGAATCAAGCATGTCACTACACTAACGCTCAACACGGTCAGCCCATAGTTATTGCTTATTTTCCATTGGCATGGGAGTCTCTGGGAAGACAAAATCCAATAATTAAATCACAGAATATGCTGACTTGGAAGAGAGGCACAAAGATCATCCAGTCCAACTCTTGGCCAGGTACAGGACCATACCAAAGATTCGCATCATGTGTCCCTTGGGGATGGTCTTGTGCACTCCACAGAGGATATTTTGGAAACTCCTTTGTACTGGGCTTGCATGGCCAGGTTTTGGCAGCAAGGGAGCTACAGAGGCAGCTCCTGTGAGCAGCTGACAGAAGCTTCCCTTATGTGCAGTAGAGCCAATCCCAGGCAGTTCCAGGAGGGATGTGCTTCTGGCCAAGGCTGAGCCTGTCCGTGGGAGTGGCAGCACCTCAGGAATAACAGGTTTAAGAAGGGGCAGGTAGATGCCTGAGAGAGGCTGTGACCCTGTGGAGAATCCACAATGGAGCAGGTTTCCTGGCAGTACCTGAGACAGAAGAGCCCAGGCTGGAGCAGGATTGCTGACAGGACTTGTGACCCTGTGGGGGACCCAGACTGGAACCACCTGTGTCTGAAGGACTGACCCTCTGGAAGGGATCCACACTGAAGGACTCTCCCATGGGAAGGACCCCACTCTAAATCAGGGAAAGAGTGTGATGAGCCCTCACACTAAGGACAAAAAAAGTGGAGGCAATGTGTGAGGAACTTACTATAACCTCCACTCCCCATGACCCTGTGTTGCCAGAGGGGTGAAGAGGTAAACAGGAAAGAAGGCCAGGAAGAAGGGAGGGGTGAGGAGAAGGTGTTTTTAAGATTTAGTTTTATTTTTCATTGGTGATATATTAAACTAAATTCCCTAAGTCTGTTTTGCCTGTGACATTAACCAATGAGCAATCTCTCCCTACCCTTACCCTGACCCACGAGCCTTTCGTTGTATTTTCTCTGCCCTGCCCAGTGATGGAGCAGTGTTGGTGGGCACCTGCCAGCATCAACATCCTGCAACTTCTTCTAAAGGTTTCACACTGGAACTACTGACTGGACACAACTACATGCAAGATTTCCAGCTGTACTAAAAAAAACGAGCAAATGAAAAATCACAAATAACCTCAGAACATAGAAACAACTCTACCTATCCTAACAAACTAAAGCAGCTGAGACAAATATAAAATGATGAGGTAGTGCACTGAGGTGAGTGTAGTTTGACATTTCCAATACAAATTAGAATAAAAATAAATAAAGCTAGAATACCAAAATATAGTGCAAAACAGGGAAACAGTAAAATTTTAGGACTGCCACTATCACCAGATACCATGAAAGCTGAACACACTGCTCTTAACCATTAATTTTTAAACTTAGAAATAGTTTTTTAAAAGGTCTATAGACATTATTCTTCATTTGGTTTATTTTTATTTCTTCCAAGGTTCCCATCCATGATTTTTTATTGGCAATATAATTACACAAACTAATGACAGTTACTACAAAAAGTTAAAGATATGGGCAGATGAGGAAAACAACCTAAATTAGATTCATCTCCAAACAAAGGTAATACTTGCACTTCTGCACCTAAAAGCACAGAAATATGACATGAATAAAATTCCAGAAATATCCAGTGAAACAATAGCCTGTCTCTGAACAGCTGGACTGAGAAAGCCAGACCGAGTAATACGAGGGTAAAACTCCACCTCTAAGTAACACCAGGGAAAGCAAAACCAAGTGCACAGCAGACACTGTTTCAGTCTCTCCTGCCTCTGTAGCTATGGAGCCTTTATTTTAAGCCAAGTAACAGTTAATCACCTCCTAAGTTTAGACCTCCCTCTGCCTTCAGAAGTCAGACACTAATTCTTCTGTCTACTGGTGAAATTCACTCACACATGAACAACTTCTCCCCAGCAATTACAATGCCATTGCTCAACAACTCTTTCACGGAATGCCTCACAAGTCTATCAGAGATATTGACAGGAAAAGGGCTTTCTTTAATAATTTTTTCCCTGTGCACGAATTTGGGTTAGGATTCCTTGGTGTACAACCTGTGGGTCAGGGCAGAGTGGATCTCCATGAATCACAGCTCTCCATGGACTGGAGAACATGCTGCATTTCAGAGAGCTGAGTCCTCCCAGGAAAACAAATCTGTCCCAGCCAGGCATCCAGGAAACACTGGTCTCCTTTTTTCCTGCTGCTGACTCACTTGGCCATGCCTCATCTTTGTGCTTGTTTAGCTGGCTCTAATCAGATATGCCCTCCTGCAAGCATGAAAAGTTATTAATAGAAACAACCATGTAAATAATAATTCTTTATTCCCAGTGTAGTACAAAAGCCAAGCTATATATTTGCTCATTCAAGTGACACTTTTGGAGCTGAAATCCACCCATGATGCCACCTTTGTATGAAGTTCTCACAGGGTGCCTGAGGTACAGCTGGAAAGGAGAAGGACCTCAGCCAGGCTGACCTCCCACATGCCACAGATGTTTTACCATGTTACTTTCTCACAAACCCCAGACTAGACAATACCTGTGAAAACACCTTACTTCAAGAACTCATTCCAATGACTTATCGTCCTCTTGGCTCCAAGTGTGCAACTTCAGTTAGTTTGGCTGCTTTTGCCAGCCTCTGGACCTTGTCATGCCAATTTATATATATATAAATATATATGAAGATGTTGAATACTCAGTTTTGGGGTTTTTGGTTTTGTGCTTGGGCTTTTTGGTTTTTTTTTTTTTTTGTCATGTATTAATCTCTAGTAATCTTTTAAATAAACAGACAAAATACTTTTAGGAGACCTCTGAGCCTCTTATTAGGCACCACCTCAAAACTTGTGCTCCTTTGTAACACTTGGTGTTACATAATGCACCTCTTAAGTTATCCACTTTCAGACAGATGGAACATTTTTATCATAAAATACAGAAAAATCAATATAAGACCCCAGTCTAGGTTTAAACTCTTTGTGATAGGGTTTACAAGAAGCAGTATTTTGTTGGCAGTAAGAAACCAGCGAAAAAAGCAGGTCCCGATTTTCTTCTAAATAGAAATTTAATGGAATTACCGGTCTATTTATAAGTAGAGCCCTTTTTTTTCAGACCACATTCATTAAAAAAGAGGAAAGAGTTGAACATAAAAAGAAAGAGGAAAAAGACACAGGGAACAAAATTCCAGTCTTTTTCCACGAAAACAAGTTTAACAAGAAAATACTTCTAACTGTCCCCAGAGCCAGCTGCAATACAGAGACCAAACTTTGATTTCTAGGATCTTATATTGACAAGTTTGCTTCAAAACATCAGGAAAAATCCACAAAAATAAAATGTGTCTTTCAAATGGATCCCTCTGCTATGAAATCAGAATGATGCCCCAGCACATGCTCAGGTTTGAAAAGCCTCATCACACAGCATGTCCAGCTTCAACATTAGAATCATCTTTCTCACATTAATCCAGGTACTTCCTTTTTCCTCTCTTTCCAGGAACAGAAAGGTGTCATTTCAAAATTATATCTTGAATTTAAACCAAATTAAATGGTCTTTCTAAATTCACTGACCAAAGGAACTAAAGTCCTTCTCTTCCATGCTTCAGATCCACCCCAAGCAGCCCTAGTTTCTTCTGCTCTTTTCTTGTGCATTATCCATCAGCCACTTGTTTTATTTCCTCATACTTAAAAAACTTCTTTTGATACTAAGTACTTTAAATGGTGCAACATGAGTGGACATTAACAGAGCAAACTGGTATGACCGCTGCAGAGAATAATCTCCATTTCCAGACAACATTTCCCTTGGGTAGCCAATACTTTGTAGCTCCACACTTACTTAAGCACCTCACCACATAGCTGGGATTTCTGTGTGCCATCCTGTTCCCTCACTCTAGCAACTCAACTCACAGCAGCAGGAAACCATATCCCTTTGGTACCAGTACCTATGGACTACCACAACATAAGCCTGGCACAAGACAGCAGCTGGAGCTGTTTGGCTTTCCTGCTCCATTTAAGCAGTTTCCCATAAAGCAGCAGCACCACCACACTGTGAAGTTGTTTCAGAGTTCGCAGGCACAGACACACATCCCCATCCATCCTCTCTCTGAGCAGCAGTATTGGTTCTCCAGGATCCAAAGCATTAGAAGAGCCTCCCTGGGCAGCTGGATACTCAGTTGCTTCCATACCAGTCTCCTATGTAACTAATACAGATCATGCTTCACACAGCACAAGCCATTTAGCTATAAATTTGAACTTATAAGATTATATTTTTATCAGCATAAACACTCTGGAAATTTCTTTTCTCTTAGGGGAAATAAAAATGTCTTAAAAGAAAAATATCACAAAAAATATACAAGGTGTAACAAAGAAGTGGTGCTAAATGTTAAACATCAGCCACCAAGCCACAGCAGGACAAAAAAATGCATTTACATTAACACTACAGTTACAGTTAAATTCTAATTACACATTTCTAAGCTGGGCAGAACATTAAATCCCTTTTTCTATCTGTATCCTTTCAGCACACACATTTCAAGTAACTTGAACCACTTTATACAGCATCAAAGGTACTACTACAGTAGGGCGGTTTATGGATGTGAAGGAGAGAGAATTTGTGACTAAAGCAGCTTTTTATTCAAATCACCTGGTTAGACAGCAAGAACAAACTTTGGGGCATAAGTAGTCATCTTTGGCTCCTTCTGCTACAAAACTTAATCTGTTTTTCCCCAATGCACAGACATTGTCATCCCAAACCTCAGCTCTCCAGTACCCTTATAATGTAGTATCTCCAATGGAGTCTCAAAACATATGTGTGATGGCTAACAGCTGGCCTGAAAGCCTCACAGGCATGAGTAACCCTGACCTTAACTTGACCAGCCTACACCTGCGATGGAAATGAAACATCTTTGGGAGAGAGGGCACTGAGAGGAGGAGGGACTTGGCTGCAGAGAACGGACACCAGCCAAACCCTGATGAGGCAGCTATTGGTCAGTGAGCTGGATGGCACCAAGATTCCAGCCAATTTTTAACCACATAAAAGCAAGTAGTGAACAATAAGGTTTTGCTATTGCTACATGAATCTTGGAGTGTCATGTTGTGTCTGTCTCAACCGCGACACATGTGGATTTCTGCAGCATCTCCACAACTAACGTCGCCAAGGCTATCACTGATAGAATGTGCTTTGGAGGTGCTTCAAGCTATAGTAAGTTACTGGAATGCTTAGAAGTGTCCTAAAAAAGGGTCTGATAACCTCAGATAACTGTGTACCTCCATTAGAATGCAAATGATAAAGGGCATTCAGTTTCTTTACTTTCACTGTAGTTCCTGAACACTTTGAATCCAAGTAGGCTTGTTCCTAACGAAGTGAACTAAAATCATAAAATACATATACACGCCCTTAAAACTTTCAAAATATTATTTTAAATAAAGATGTGGAGACCCTAAGGTTTGAATCAGCCTCGCAAATGCTCTAAGCTAATTTAATACACTAGTAATAGGGAAAGGATGAGCTATAATGATTTCTGAAATGAAAAAAATTGAAAAAAAATTAGTAAGCCATGTGACCCTTATTTAATGCAGAGCACTCATCCTAGGTGAAACATTTCATTTTTTACCAGCAGATGCCTAGTTTAAGATTAGCAGAAGGTAGATTCAGTCTGAGCAAATGCTACCCAGCTTTGGATGGGTTTGTGTGCAGTGATTCCTGCTTATCTGCCTCTTGAGGAGAAGGTGCAGGTAATTCATTAAAAAAAGGAAACACTCTACATAAGAGTGCCTGAAACGAGCAGCAATGCAGGTCTGTGTGACAAACACTGCAATCTTTGCAATGTCTCTCTCTAGCTGTAGCACTTCCTTCAGCTTCAGCAAGGTTGGTTATACAGACAGTGACCTGCCAAAAGTCACCAAAACATGTCAAAACTTTCCCTGCATCACAAAGCTTTTTTGGCAAAATCCCCCACCTCCAGATATGGAGACACCAGTCACTCCTGGCTTCCCTCTCTATACACATCAACAGCATGATGCAATTCAGGAAAAAAAAAAAAAAAAAAAAAGACTATCTCATGAGCTGCCTGCACCCTTTGGCACAGGAAAACGACATTTCTCAGACCAAGAAACCACCACAAATAAAACAGAGGTTGTTGGTCTAATATCCCAGGACTTGTGCTTCCTGTGTTTTACCAAGCTGGGAAGCCCCAGACGTGCAGAGCCATGTTCAGTGCCCAGCAGTGCTGGAGAACAGATACTCAACAGGACACAGGCTGAGCTGGCCAGTTGGCCATGGAAACCCATCTGCTCATGCATCTGTTCACCAGTGACATCCCTGTCTCTGCTAAATGGGAAGGAAATCAAAGGAGCCTGCTATTTTCTGGAGCATGCAGAGAAGCCCTGTGGGAAGGATGCATTCCCAGTCCTGTCACACAAGGAAGCTGATGTTACAAGCCTTCACTAGAATATTTATATCCAAGATAATATTTAAAAGGGGACAACTGTATTCAACAATGCAGCAATGTTCTAAAATGAAAATGAAAGATTCTTTCAGATGTTACATGGAGAAGCTTTCTTAGGATTATGGCTATTGAAATTTTCACTGGTAATAACAGCAGAGGACAGTGTAAAGAATGTCCTCCAAGACAAAATTCCTATTCTCTTTTTCTGGATACTATCAATTATTCAGAAGTTGCACCTGATCCTCCCAGAACACACTCTGGAGCCCACATAAAGGCAGCATAATGCCCAGTAGCTATGGCAACTCAACACCCACCATAGCTATAAAGCTGAAACAAAGCCCACTGCAATAAAGCAACTGCAAACTGTGCAAGAAGCAAAGTTCAGCTACAGACAAACCATCCATTTTGAAAAATTTGCTTCTGTGTCAATTACTTGAATTCTGTGCCTACAACCTCTTTGTACAACTGAATGATCAGAAACGTTGGGAACTTTTCCTTGTGCTAGTGTCTCGGTTTAGAGAAAAGTTTAGAGCACTCTGGAATGAGTGTTTCCTCTAACAAAAAAGGGTTCCAACAATCCCTTTCTGCCAATAAGAGACTAGCACTAGTGGATGAAAGTGAAAAAAACAACTGTTTATTGACAAACAGAGTACCAACACGGCACAGGAAAAATGGTGAATAAATGGTAGATACTGAACTGTGAGACCTGATGGTACTCAGCCTGGGGCTCTCAGAGGGAGCTGCACCCACACACTGGATCCCTTACTGTCTCCACTGAACAACTGCAGTTGCAGTCTCAGCTTGAAACAACAAAGTCAGCTCACATATAGCCTTTATTCCTCTTGACAGTCAGTCCTGCAAAGCTGTTCCCAATATTCACATGGGTTTTAGTCCTGCTGTAATTCCTCTAATTCCTTACAACCTAATCTTTCTCCTGTCATTTATGGATCCATTGCAGGTAGTGGCATAATGACCTAAGACTGCCCTGGAGTTAACAATTTAGTTTACCTTAGAAGGAGAAGTGCTCTGATTTGTCAAGTCTAGCCTCTGAAATTTAGAGTTAATTACACTGCTCATTATCTTAACTCTTTCAGAGAAGATGAGGTATCATCTCCCAACTTTGATCTGTTGGCACCCTCTCCTCCCAGCCAAGAGTCCTTTTGGGGGAAGAACAGACACTGGTCTATGAGTAGCTCTGAACTGAATGGTGAAATTCAAAAGTCAGATCCCACTTAGTTCTTAATGAGAGCAAGAGCAAAAGGCATGCAGGGCAAAGCAGCTAGAAAAAAGCAGCTTCCTCCATCTTCCAAGACAGAAAACTCTCTTGCAACCTTTGCCCTTCATCACTAGAACAAAAAACTGCTTGCCCTCCTCATCTGAGAGCACACACCAACCAACCTTTCCAGATCCTGCAACTACCTTAAGATTGTGTTTTCTCACTGAATTCTCACTTTCTTCTCATTGTTACTTAAGTTTGTATCTCAGTATTAAAGAAATCACCTAAAAGTTAATTATAGCTCTTGTAAAAGTGCTTCATCACAACAAATACCTACCAAATGTATTCTGTTTTCTTCTTTTCAAGAAGAACAAGACAGTCCTTCTGATTGGCAAGTCACAACCACAGAAAACAAACGATTTAACAAGCCTACACATCTGCTTTCAGTATCTGCCCATTGTATATGAAAATGTTTTTGAAGTGATAAGAATAAGTAAATTATAGAACTGAGAAATGCTAACAGGACTCAAAGAATTAAAAGTTGACTTCAACTATAATTTAAATTACTTAGATGAAAGGGACCCCAAAAATCTAGTTCTGCCTTTGTAACTTCAGAAATAGCAGAAGAGATATAAAAGCTGAAAAATAAAAGTGCAAGTTGTTCAATTTACTAGAGCAGTCTGAATGCTTGAAGATGCTCATCAAGCAAATGAGGGGAAAGCAAAAAATGTGTAAACCATAAGTCATATAGGTGTGGAAACTGTTTATTCCTAGCCTGGCTGTGGCACCAGGACAGTGGTTAAGTAAAACAGGGCTGGGAGTTCAAATATGCTGAACAGTATGAGCAAGAATGACTTGCTTTTAGGATCCTGACAAAGTCATCTTTGCTGCTGCCTCACACTTGTACTATGTGAATCCCACCAACTTTCATTCTCCAAATGCTCCATGGATCTGCTAAATCAGCTTTGCAAAATAAAACTAAAAGACACATGTGTGGCTATTTAAGCATTATCAAACATAGATAGTCCCAGACCACAGAGTAACTTGTATTTTCAGGTGCTGAAACAAGTTGCTCACTGTTGCCTTATTCCTGTATTGTTATTTTCCAGCCTTTCTGAAGCTCCTAGAGAAGCACAAATTCCTGAAGCAACACAGTGCGTGCCTTCTGCAGTATCCAGTCAGCAGGATTCAGGAAGATACGTTACACCTCTAGGCAGCAGACACAGCCATGGGAGAAAGAACATTACAGAATTATAATAAATCAGTGTGTTTCAAATCATCTCTGTTGAATACAGAACTGCATAAACTGTGTTAGTGACCAGAACACAGGGTGGGTGAAAACCCTGGTGCAGACATTAAAGTTCTAATTACCAATGTTACTATAAATGTGATGTTATTCCAGAGCTCCAATTCAATTGCATATTAATTTCAACACTGAACCCAGACCTTCCCATACCTCTAATAAGCAAGTTGACCAGCCTGCAATCCACAAATCAAATCCACTAAGTGCTCTGATGAACGAGTGGCTTCATCAGGCTTTTGGGGAGCTCCAAGCAGACACTTTTAGCTTTTCCAGGATGCCAGCCCATCCTAAAAGTGCTCTTCTGTCCCTCCACTCCCCAGTGACTCAGACAGATATGCATTTCTGATACTCAATTATTCAGCCCAATTCATCAGATAGGAAAACTGAGTGTGGGCTTCTTCCCTTCCCAGTGAAGTCGCTCTCTGCAGCAGAGAACAGAGCATCTTCTTGGCTGCCACGTTTCAGTGCCATTCATCTGATTCTGGCTTTCTTGTCACTCTACTTGACAGCCTAAGAAGAGTTCTTCAGAGACTGGAAGCAACATAAAGCAATTCATTAAAAGTGCCCCTACAGCCCATACCCCTTCCTGACTCTGGAATTTTGTGACTGTGATACTGTGAAAGTATTTCAGCTGAACACTTGCTTTGTCTCAGACAGGAATTCACTCTGGAAATAGGGTAGAAGATAAGAACATTACTATTCTGACTGGTGTTAGCCTGTCACGTGTGTCACAAGCATAGCACAGGTCATAGACAGCTCGGATCATTCTGTGTGGAAAAGATGCTCCTGACACACTCATCACAGTATTTTCTTCCCTCAGATATTTTTTCCAAGCAATCCACCACAGCACACGGAGGAAATGGAGATGGCCTTGATGACCTTAGAAGGTCTCTTCCAACCTGCATGATTTTATAAATACATGATGAACAGAGGCTCTCAGCAGCTCCTTTATGCTCACACATTTAGACAATCAAAGTAGCACGAGAAAGCACAGGGATTTCTGGCATGGGGAACCGCAAAAGAAAGGTCTTTACACCAAAGATGTTGAGCTCCTTACAAAAAAATCAGAGTATCAATATGATAAAACCAGGGCTCCTTTTTCAGGTTTCAAAATGAAAGCATTGTGTGGATGCTGAACTGCAGGACCCATTGTTCCTGCTCACTGCAACACCTCTACAAGTTCAGCAGAATGGAAGAGCTGAGGCACAACAGCCGATTCTATACCAACTTGGATCTGTTGCAATAATTGTTTGTTCCCGCATACTACCCATGAACAAGGAGAAAATTTATTCAGCAAAAAAGATGCAATTTTTGGCCATTTGTTTTCTCTTCAGCATTGGGTGGTCAGATGGGACTGTCACAAAGTATAGCATAGAGCTCTTCTGGAGAAGAGCTGTTTGCTTGCAGTGCTGAAAAAAATCCAATTATGGAACAGAGCCAGCAATGAAAGATTATTAAAGCTTGTATTTTTATTAGATGCTGAGTTCAGGTTGTTGAATCTTCCAAGCAGCCAGATGGTGACAGTGAACTACGGATTCAGTTAGGAAAATCCTGTGATTTTCTGTGCAAGTCATGTGCCTGAAGTAATTTAGGTTTGGAAACTGCCTGGTCACACCACAAGCAGTATTTGTTGAGTCACAGACCCAGATACACATGAACATGTAAACCATGTCTCTGTTCAGTTCTGTCTCTGAAGCTGCAGTCACAACATCAGTAGCTTAAGTTTTTTGGAGACTTAACAGTCCTAATGACTATCCTGTGCATTTGGCAGCAACTCTACTCCTCCACATTCACAGGATGCTGAAGAAAATAGGAACTACTCCAATATCCAGGCAAGCTCAGAACATATGCCCAGGGTATCTTACATTTATCTTTTTTATTGCTTTGCCTTATTGATATGGCACCTTTTCAGGTGACAAAGCACGATAAAAGGCAGAATACAACCTGCTGGTCTGTTACTGAAGTTTTATCTTTGTTTCCCAGCTGTCTGTGTAACACTATATACTTGCATCTTCTAGATTCCCAGGAGAAAGTAAAGCTGCTCTCTACAGAAAGATCAGAGATACTCAATCTTGACCTAACAGCATTTTAAAATCATAATCCTAAGTCTAACCACGTTAACCTTTCAAAAATTGCAATGTCCAAGACTCTTTGGAAATGAGGATGAGGGCTTACATTTTCCAATAGGTCACATCAGCTGGTATGAGAGGCAGCAGCAAAGCAGTTTTTGAGTCTCGACTTAATAAAGAGTGACAAGTCAAAGGGAGTCTACTTTACAAAACCCTGCTAAATTCCTTTACCTTGGGAAAAGCTACACTCCACAGTGCCTTGGTCTGCAAAGAACCTGACACAGGGGGTCTGTGTTTTGCTTAAAGACACCAAGAGAAGATGTATCTTCAAAACTTGGTAAGAAAAACTGCAAGAATTATTGTGACATGCCAAGGAAAGAAAGAATTAAATGAACTTCTCTGGGATCCAAGAGTATGTGTAGTGGATATAGCCCAGAATTCAATATGGCAGTTCTGCCCCGGCATTCACATATTAGGAGCTTAATTGCTGTTACACCCATGTATGCTCAGTTTAGAAATTGGTGGGAAGGAAAAGAGAAGCAAATGGAAAGTCACTTAGACCAGGCAGAGTGCAAAGCAGATAATTCAAAAGGCCTTTTAAAATAAAATTTATGATGTAGAGAAGTTTACCACCAGCACCTACTAGACATACCAAATGGTACAATTTATTACTTTAAGCTGTTGGACTAAGCTGCATCCAAAGTCCTTCTCATTGAATCTTAAAACTGAGCAGAACCTCTAATCTCAATCTTATCAGTTTTTTTCTGCTTATCCTCTGTTACGCTTCAATTTAAAATCAAATGTTATTGGCACCACTCATCCACCTCCAGTAAGCACAGAAAAACACAAACCCACAAGTGGGGACTACTTTTAATCACACAGGACAGGCACCAAAGCCTGGGAACCACTGGATTCATTGACACTTGTTTCCCACTGACACATACCATCACATCAGGGCACGGAAATGACACAAACAAACACCACCATTGTCAGCATTCAGACAAACAGCCTCTCCCCACTCAACCCCTTTTGTCATTGTCATCAGTATGATGACTGCTATCCTCAAAGCTGCACAGATCTTATTTTCATGGACATAAACTAATGTTCTGAGCTGACATGGGACAATGAGTCACCTCTGCCAGCATTCTTCAGCCAAAACCTGCAGCAGCCAGCTAAGCACAGAGCACATCTATAGTAGTGTTTGTGGAAGAACTACAATGAACTTGCTTCCCTGTACACCCAGACTACAAAGTCATCCTCAATGTGGTCCATGAAGAAATCACCACCAGATCATTTGTCTCACCCCGGCCTAAAGCAGGAGCCAACAGCTCCTGTACAGCTCCAATTCTAGTCCTAAATGTCCCCAAACAACTCTGAACTCTGCCCTTCTTCTGCTTTTTCAGCCTACCCCTGGAAATCTAAATGAGAACACAGCTTGGTGGGTGGCAGGGAGGCTTGCACCTCTATCCAGCTTCTACAGATACCAGTCTCCATCTCCCTCCCCTATAAGAGTATGACTTTGGCATTTTGGCATCATTTTTCAAGGAAGAATGTCCAAAACTACAAAGTAAATTAAAAACCCATGTAGTCATAATTCAAAGTGTGGGAGTAGTTGTTTGGTGTCTCACTGCACTGGACAGGCTCAAAAATCAGATAAAAGAGGTGTTGGAACTACAAAGCAGTCAAGTGAAATCAAAAAGGAGGACAGCTGAACAAGTACCAATGAATCACCAACCAAGAAGTTTCACAAAGCAATTGAAGTACCTCAAAGTCACAAGAAAGGTTCAATTCTCAGAAGCCATGCAAAATACAGCCAGCCACAGGAGAGTTACAAAATGCTGCATGTGCTGTTAGGCTCACTCCCTATCCCAGCTGTTACTGCACACAATTCACTAAAGCTGATTTTGTAGTAACCACCACTTACGTAACCTCCTCACAAACAGAAATTATTTATGATGCTTTTAGAAAGCCTAAACAATGCCCTGAGAGCAAGTGCAAGGGTTTATGTCACTGTCACCTATCCACGAGTGGTTCAAACACTTTAAACTAATGAATCAGTTAAACAGATTGATCAGGGGTCTATGAATGGATTTAAGCAACTAGGCTGTCTCTGAGATTCACATTCCTCGTTGAGAAGGACAAGAGGTTAAACAACCCATGCTTTCACCAGGCTGAACAGAGCCATAATATCATTTGAGGTGAAACAGGGATGCTTTTATAGCCACTTAAACAACAATTAGGATGGAAGTTTCGCCCGCAAGTCTTAAAGCTCCAAATACACTAGCTGAAGACTAAACCACTCATCTGATAAAGAACCATATTTTGCCATCTTCTCCTTAGGGTTGTCATGATGGAAGTTGGAGGGCCAGGGAGAAGAGAGAAGATAATTCTGTCCATTTACTGTATCTTCATCAAAAGTGTAGGGAAACATTCTGGAATCTTTTTTTCGAGGGAGCGAACAACTGTGGCTCTTAACACCATCACATTTGAACCCAGAGAACTCTTGTACAGCTGGTTACAAACACATTCATATCCACCATCCACAAATACCTGTGATTCAACAACAGTGTCAATTATTTACATGAGTCAGGAAATCAATCCCTGTCTTTTCCTCCTCCATTTATCTTCCTGCAGCCACCAACCTTAATTCCCAATAAAACCATCCTACCTCATGCTTCTGTTTCCCCCATCTAAGATGAAAACTGCCAAGGAACGCTAAGAAGTTTCTCACATCTCTAATGGGGAAATACTCATGCAGCAGCACTAGGATACCTGACTATATTTGCAAGGAACAATAGTTCTTTATGAGGGGCGTATTGTCTTAAATGTAGACTATGAGAATACAGTAGTTTCTCCACTGTTTGTCATTGTAACCCAGCTCCAGGAGGTTGCTTGTATTCTGCTACTGAGTACACCCAACAGATGTTCATTCTTGATACTGTGGTTATCTCAGCCAGTTTTCTTCTAGAAATATCAGTGTGACCATCTTCCTTCTCCTTTTTTTCTCCCTTACCACAGACTTATGCTGTAAGTTTATAAAGTATCATCACTGAAAAGTAAAACAAAAATCAGCTTTCCAAAAAGACAGGCAAGCTTTCTGATTTTCTCAAGTCTACGACAAGTGCACCTCATTTACACTGCTGCTGATCTTACAGAATCACAGAATCATTAGGGTTGGAAGAGACCTCTGGAGATCATCCAGTCCAACCCCCCTGCCAAGGCAGGGTCACCTGGTGTTCACAACCTTAACCATGGTATTTCCTTATGGATTTTGTATGACATCTTGTAGTGAGCAGAGCTGGAAATTCCTTATCCTTGATTTGCAATTCTTCAGATGTGTCAGGTACTCCCCAACACCAAATCCCATGTTACTTGAAGCTTCCCAAGTTAAAATACATCATTACTCACCTTTTTACCCTCTGTACTCTCCCCACTGACATAGGACAGTTTCCGACGGACGTAGAAGAGCATATCATCCTGTCGGGGGGCCCACTTCTCCATGAAATATGTTGAAAACATCCAAGTCCAGAACACAATACGGTCATCTTTGAAACACCCTAAGAGGCATAAAAGAAAGGAGAGATAAGAGTTGTGAAGGAGGATGTCACTTTTGGTTGTGCTTAACACAACACCAGAACTGTAGCTCTAAGTCCTATGGTGTGCAGACCAGCTGTCACTTGGCCTGAGCCCACAGCTTATCTTGGGCCATTGTCAAGCACATCCCAGCAACCAATCTGCCCCTCTGCCCCACAAGCACAGGTCAGGCCTAGGAGCAGACCCTGGCTCTGCCTGTGCTATGGAGAAGTGCAGAGCCAACACACTGGGGGAGAACACACCAAAGCCACACTGGAGCACTTTCAAAGACGTGCTCCAGTTAATGACCTGAACCCACAAGGTGCCAACAGGTTTCTTATGGGGTCTTGGGGATTACAGCCAATCCTTCAGGAACTAAAAGCTGATGCCTTCCTTAAACCAATACACAGGAACAAGAATGTACCAGTGTAGGGGTGACTGTAATTCACCCTCTCTCTGACAAAGGAATAAGATCCAACCCAAGGAAACGATGAGTTCACAAGCCTTGAATCCCAATTACACAATAAAAAGTGGGAGGAGAAAGGCAAAAATGGGAAGAGGAAGATGCCACAAAGTCTCAGTCAAGGAGACAAATGACATCAGCAATAGCACTGCAGTTGGCCTCTCCCCAAGAAAAGGAGGCACACTAGAGGTGATATTTTGTGTAACTCTTCAAAGCACTTAGCTGTAATAAAACAGCAAAGGGTGCTGCACCTTATGCATTGTTAAAGATAAGAGAACACAGTACTGTGCCTGGTGATAGGGGAGCTGATTACTACTCCATGGAGTGATTACATCCCCTCCCCAAAGCCCTACTGAGAGATAACTGGCTGTTACAATCAAGCTGTTTTAAACATGTGAGGAGAGAAACACTAAAAAAATACAAATAATTATATTGCTGACAAGTAACAAAAACCTAAAATAGGTAGTGGGGATAATGGATTATTACTATGTACAAGACAGCTAGAGGTGTATGTATACACATGCAACTGCCAATCCCTCCTCCAGAACATCTACCCTTTACAGGACATCCTCAGCACATTTTCCTACTTCACTCCATGTGCAGTATTTGCCAGACAAATCTTTCTTCCAATCTTTAATTACTGGGGTGGGCAGGAGATTAGATTTTCAAAATTTTAAGAGAGAGGTGTGTCACTGAAAGAAAAATATTCAGTGTCTCCAAACTAAATAAAAAAGTAATATTGAAACCACAATAAAAATGCAGTGATGGACCATCCACAAAATGCATTAATCAACATCAAGCAGGACAGTATTTGAAAATATGTATATAGCTGATTTAAAAAAAAAAAAAAAAAAAAAAAAGCGGGAGGAGAAAAGAAAAAAAAAAAAAGGCTGAGGGAGAACAGAAAAACAGAAAAAGGCTAAGGTAGTTAGTTCCCAGTGCAGGTTAATTCCAGGCCACACTGCAATTACTTTACTTGCATGACTGCAGCAAAGTAGTTTCAATTACTTAAGGCAGCATGGAACATAATGTGTAATCCCGAATAAAATCTGCACTAAATACTTGAGTACTTAAGGACTATCCATTTTTTTTCCAGTGGACAAATGGAATCAAGCACTGGAGAGATCAGATATGGGATTCTGGGCATTTTCATAATGGAAATGTCTCCTTAGGGCACAGATGAACAGGATTGTGTATAAAATAGCTACACCTGAGAGCATATAACATGCAGGAGTGGAATTCCAGTGTGTTCAGACTCACAAAACCAGTCTGAAAAAGGACAGGATTATCATTGGTGTGTATATTCACACAGGAAGAACTTCAAGAAAAGAAAAAGAACTATTCAGGTTTAAGGACAAACCTTGCTCACACAAGGACAAATGACTCTAAACTACCCACTGACACATTTGCAGACTGGAAATTCAAAGCTGATTCCTAAGCATTCAAGCTACTAAGCTCAGGAGCTGCTCCCTCAGTTGGGATCGTGAAGGCAAAAATCCCTGCAGCTAAGACAGAGCTCAATTTGGTTAAGAAAGTTCCTGTGGTACCTGTGACAGCCAAGAACACCATGACCCAGTCCCACCTCTATATTTAGCAAAGAGCAGAAAATGGCACACATTCATCATGATTAACTAATAGTCTCAAAGACACTTATTAAATCTCATGGGGTTAGAGTACCTGAATTCCTAGCCTTAATTAGATGGTGAGAGAGGAGGAAAGAGGGAAAGAGGATTGCCCTGAGTTCCTCTGAAGTTCTAAGAAAGACAAAGGAAAAACTAAAAAAGAATGTACATTCTGTAAGAACCATCTCTGAAAGTGCTCTAGTGCTCAGAAATACACTGCTTTGGTTTGCTCCATAGATAAGGAAACAAAATAACTGTAGGAAAGGCACTCCTATATAGGGGTTATATATATTATTAAACCTATATTATAGGTTTATAATGTAAAATCAAGTTATCTAAATTCAGCATTATAAAAAAGGGTTTACTAATCACTTCTAGATTCTTACAGTACATGCAGAACTCTGAGGACCTGTCCATAAGCTGCTGACACCATCAGGTGTGTTTTAGGCTATAAACCACAGGAATTACTATGCTTACCTAAGTATTTAGGGGTGGTTATAGCATATAGATTTACCATATATATATATACACATGGCATATACATTTCTGGGTGGTCATACCTGCAAGAGAACAACAGAACTGGGTAGAATGCCAGGACTTTGTGTGTGCTTTTACCCTTGCTGGGGAACACAAGGACAAACTGATTACACGGACTCAACCTTAGTCTAAACAGAAAACCTGGGGACAAAAGTGCTGCAGCACTGAACCTACTTCAGCACTGCAGCACAATGCAGGGGAAAAAAACCTGGAAACCCTTAGAGCCACGTTGGATCACTGTCAATTCCAACCCCACCTGCAGCTGATGAGATGTAAAACTTTTCCATGCTTCAGAGATGCTTGCAGATTCTGCTGTAATTAAAACTAGCCTAAGGATGCTGTGACTGTTGTGACTGCAGTGGTTAAAGGACTCTGCTTGAAGCCAAAAAGAGCCAAACCACAGCAAAATAGCTGCTTTTATTAAATTCTAGTAGAAGCGGAGAGGATGAGCAACAGCACACAAGGAGAAATAGCCTTTAAAATCTATTATTAAATTGCACTAACTTGCAAAGGAGACAACAACATTTTTATTTGCAACCAGAACTTCTTAAAACTTGAGAGGGAGAAAATCTATTATAATTTAAAGCCAGAAACTTGTCAGATCCAGTATGTCCACTCAGGAATGCCTTCAACTATTAGATCCCCACATTAAAATAATTTTGGTCATTTCACTGGAAGCCTTCCAGCTTTGCCAAGAAGAGAATTTGAAACATCTATAGTTCAGAGCATGTAGCAAGTCAGCTTCCTGAAAACACTCTTGCCCTAGCAAATCCTGCTTCAAAAGGAATAAAATGGAATTAAGAGTTCAGACTATAAATCTTAATAAACCCAAAGTTGGTTATATAATTATGAGACCTTTGTCATGAACAAATCCCAACTACAACAATTACTGTAATTATTAATTTCCATGTATTTTATCCTCATTAGAGGTAAAATTTATGCCAACTGCTATGCAATAAATGTCTTTCTTCTTACCTATTAGGTTTTTATACTGAATATTCATTTCAGGGAACTGACTCCATATCCACATAGGAAATAATGAATTTTTTTTATGCTTTCCAAAAAATCATTGGATAAAGGGAAGTGTCAGGTTATTATTTTGCTTCAAAGGAATAGAAGAAAAGACTTCACATTTAGTGGATAATCATTTTTTCAGCATGTACCACTCAGAGCTTAGAGGAACAATAATTTCAGCTAGACAAGGTTTACTCCTATGCTTTTATTCCTTTAGTCTGCCAGGAGATACTCCTCACTGTGAAACATTATAAAACTCATTTCATCCAACATTGCCACAGTGATCATCTGTAAAATAACCATTCTTAGATGTTTAGGGGTTAATTAATCACTAATGAAGATCTTTACAACTCCAGCATGGTGATGAAATGAGAGTTCTAAGCAATTCACACTGTACTTAATTTTTGAGTTTAGCCAAGCATTCTGCAAGGACAACATAAGAAGTGCTTCACATACATTAAAGCTACCTTTGATGTTATGAAGGTTGTAATTATGACTGCATAAAATCAGAATGGGTGTTCCGTCTCTAGAGATAGTTGCCAGCAAAGCAGATCATCAGAAATCTAAAGTTCATGCTCCTTCCCATGACTACATACAGGGAAACCACTTAATCCCTTCAGCTTGACCTTATAAAAACAGGACTCCAGTGAACTTCCAGAAGTTCAGTGGCAAGGCAGGTGACACAGAAGGAATAACTTCTACTGGCAGAATTTTGGCTAAAAAAGGAAGGCATCATGGTAACAGCAGCAACAGGGGCAAGACAGATGTCAATGACACAACCCTCCTCCTTACCCTAGAATTAACTATTCTACCTCACCAAGATGTGTGGCATACACGCATCTATCAATCTAAGATGATGAAGGCTCAGTATTATCCCAGTTAGAAAAACTTGAGATCTCTAGCTTATATGTTTATTCAGAAGACAGCTGGAGATGAGCCAAGAAATCCACAAAAGGGTGTGGAACCTGGCTGCAGGGAGGCAAGGACTGATTTAAAGGAAATCCACACCTGCACACTGGGCTCCCCAGCTGTGCAGTTACAAATTCAGGAAGTCTCATAGTGCCTGTGCCACCTCACCAACTTTTTGGTGGGATGCAATCAAATGGTCTGGAGATAAGTAGAATGGAAGAAGCTCTCCCTCTTCTCCTAGCTAAACTGAGGAAGCACTCAGCCTCCCTTCCTCCACTTGAGTCTGGGAAAATGAGCTGCTTCCCTCCTTCCTCTCCAGCTTCAGAGAGTGAAGAAGCCCATTAAGGTGAGCAGAAAGGAGAGCAGCAGAAAGCACCACTACAGAGAAGCAATGAAGAACCTAAAGGGTTTCTGATGCTGCTCCACCCAGCAGCAGGAAAAAACCCAAACTGACTGAAAAAGAAGAAATGCTATCAATAAAAACAGGTATTGGTTGTCTTTTCTTTAGCTTTAGAAAGTGATTTTCAAATCAACATGGACACCACCTCCCCCTATTTCCTTCTTCCTGAGATAAGAAGCTCTGCAGGTCCCTCCAGCCTCCCAAAGCTCCACTGGCCAGGAACTGAACAAGCACCTCATTTCAGATCCAGGCCCCCACCTGCCACCACAGATGGGCCAGTGCTCTGCCTCACCACACAGCAAGGACACAGTGCCATATGATGCCACTCATAGCTTTTCCAGATCCATCACTGGCTCCTCCCAGCACCTGGCAGAGCCTCCCATGGGGAAACATCCCAGTGCTCTGGAAAAAACTCAAAAAGAGCCACAGAAACCCCCTGAGCTTGCTGGAACAGCCCCTGGCTGCTGCTCTTTGCTGTTCCCTGATTCCTCCTCCAGCAGCCAGTTCTCCACTCCCACTGCCCCCCAGCCAGGGCTCAGCTACCCAAAGCTGCCCCTTGGCAACACCCTGAACCCTAAGGGACGCCCCAGAAAGTGCTGCTCAATGTGACAGGGGCTGAATTGGCACCAGTCTTCTCAAGACTCATTTTTATAATCACCTCCCTTCAAATCCAGGCTGGGCTTGGTCCCACCACTTGCTTCTCCAAACTCCTTCCCAAGAGGCACCTGGAAAAGTTCTGCCCTGCCTTCAGCACATGTGCTGCCATCACTCCTCCAGTGTAGTGACTGAAAAGATTTATCTGGCCAGACTTTGGGCTGATAAATGTCTTTGATCAGTTATACAGCAAAGAGAAGGCAAACATAGACCCATTAAATTCCCAGAAACACTAAATAGGATCTGCAAAAGGCATTTCCTCCATCCATGGGGCTGTATCATCCCGAGGGAATGAATACCTCAGGAGGGGTCTGGACCTCAGGAGAGCTCCCTTCATCTTCACCAGCCCCAATGACATCATGCCATGGAGCAAAAGCTTTTGGGAAATGCTGCTTCCACATGGGCTTCCCATGGCTGCTGCCATGGCCTCAGGTTCCAGGCACAGAACCCCGAGGTCACTAGCTGGCCCCTTCTACACGGCCTCTTCTTGCTTCCCAGGCCACTGCAAGGCTCCCAAGCACACATATCTCCTACCAGAACAACTCCAACACCTTCTGAACCCCTGGGTCACTTCCAACCACATCCAGCTGGGGAAGTCTCACAGATAACAATCCCTGTAAGTGCCAGGAAACAGAGGCACAACCAAGGAACTCTGCTCAGCACCTCTGGCATAGGGCATGGGGGGAAACTTGAGCTCCACTTTACAAAACACAGAATCCATGGGATAAAACAAACTCAAAGAACACAAATGACCATAATCTTGTCCTTCCTTGCCAGGCATGAGCCAAAGCAAGGACCTGGCAGGTGTTATCCTGCTGGAATTCAGAATGCAAGAAAACCTCAAAACATTGGGCCTGGAAATCAAAGCCTGGAAAAGAACACAGGGTTTGAACTGAGGCCTTGGGAAAAGCTTCCAAGCTTAAGTGCTAGAAGTAAGAATGTAGATTTAAAGCTTAAAGCAGAGACATGTTAAGTAGAAAAAAGTTTAGCTATAAAGTTTAAGATATAGAAAGAATAAAGTAGGTATAAAGGTGACATAATAGCCTTAAGAATATATGATAGAACAGGATTGGCTGAGAAAGGTCCCATTAAAATTAGACAAAATTTCTAAGTATTGGATTAGAAACATAAATATTCTTGTTGGCAGTGTTTTATTGGTTAATAAGTCCTTGAAAGATCTTGTAACCATAACTCTTGTGACTTCTGGTCATGCTCTCAACCCCTGTAACAAGAACTCACATTTTCTGTAGAAGATAAGAAAAATAAACCACACTTTCTAAGCACCCAGAAGCCCCATCTCTCTGCCATTTGGAATAAGAAAGAATCCCCATGGAATGTGATAATGTGGGAGCAAATACCTCACCATATCATCCCTTTCCCTGTGTCAGACACTGGTGATGCCCACCTCCACCTTCACACCACTGCCACTATTCCACAGGTGCAGAAAATAAAGCTGATGAGAGATTTGGTCAAGCAGCGTAACTTTCCCCTTTCATGCAGAGAGTCACATGGCATTTTACCACACACAGTTCCCTATGCTGCCATCCCCCAGCAAATCCTGTCTGCTACAGACATTACTGGCTCTTGCTACAAGCCTTTGGAAAAACCTTTGGAAGCAACTGGGGCATCAGAATAACCAGCCTGGCCACCCAGGTATGACAAATGACTCCACTGCAGCTCCACAGGAGAACTGCCAAGGCACTGCTCCCCACCAGCTCAACAGCCACACAAACTTCTTGCCTTCAATCCCCTTCCCAAAACAGCCACAGGAGGGATGCAGGAACACCAGAGTCCCTACCCCTGGCTGCCTTCCTGTACTCAAACACTGCACCCGGGGTTTGTGTAAATCTGCCCAAACAAGAAGTTTGGCTGTAGAACTGAACTACCAAAATCAAATAATTAAAGGCAAGGATAACTGGTGCCAATCTAATACATTGCACAGACTTCCTAATAAATGCAATTATAGTATGTCTATAATACCTTTTCAGGTTTTTCTACCTTCTAATTAGCCCCTGGCAAGCAAGAAGAGTGCAGACAATGCCAGTGCCCAGAGATCAGAACAAGGTTCCTCCATGAAGCTGCTCTCATTTGACTGAGGACAGCAGAACAGAGCAGACCTTTAGATTGTTGATCTGTCAGTTATTTCTGGTTTATTAACAGTATCTGATCTATCCAACAGAGACAAAGGACTAATCTCTTTGCAGACTTTTGCAAAAAGCCCCAACTTTGTACTAAAAAGTGGCAATATGTTTATTCCACCACCTGATGATTTTATGTGAAAGTCCATATAGTCCAGGCACCTAAATACACAAAACTCTTACTACGTGTAACTACATATTATCCTGACTTCTAAAGCATGTTTTTTAAGAGGTTACCATAATTATCCTACTCAAGAATTAATCATTAGAGAAGTATTTCCTATATCTCATCCATCTGGTGGTATCTTTTGAGTTATTTTGCTTTTTCCATTTAAATCATGATTTTACCAAACTCAACAAGATTGGTCTTGCTATCCTACATCAATCTCTGAAACCTACAATGTTTCCCTACCTTTTCCTGCACTTCTACTGTTTTAACCTCTCCCCCTCTTGACAGAAACTGTCTCTTCTTCATGCATCTACGCAGAATTAAAGCCAGACCACAGCTAGATTAATGAATATAATACTATGCAGTCCTTTAGGTACTGGTCATTACAGCTGTGCCTAAGAGCAGTAATGCATGTCTCATGTATTTAAGGACTTAACTTGGTCCCAGTGGTATTCATTGACTTTTGGAATGGGGAGAGGAGAGCTCAGGGTGAAGAGAATCCTCCAACACAACTACCAATTCTACAATTTGTAGGAAAAGTTTAGGAAAGGGAAGGTTTCAGCTGGTTTTCAAAATAAAACACACTACTTTGGGATTAAAAAAACAAACAAACAAAAAACGGTGTATGAGATTGCTCTAGTTCAGGAAAGGCCTTAAGGAAGAAAAAAGCAGACAAAAGAGGTTCTGGCCTTGCAAACGTCCCCAGCTGGAGAACACAAAGTAGAGGGCAAAGCAACTCATCATCTCAAGGGTCTTTCTCAACATTTATTTTAGGGCCCAAAAGTTTAATTACTTCCTCAGCAACAAAGGAGAGTCAGGGGCAAGGGGTGTGAGGCACAGCACTTCTGCAGAGAGTCTAATCAGAAAGAGATAAAACAGTGAGAGCAGAGTCAGACAGCTCTAACTATAGTAGCTGCCCATTTTGAAGGAGCTCTTTCACATATTTAGACACCGAATCCAAAAAGAAGCATTCACAAATTATCCAGGTTGTACAGAAGGCATGAAAATTCAAGTCAGAAAAAAGCACCAGAAGAGGGTTGTCTGCCCCCATCACCAACTCCTGATTTGAGTAAGTCACTTAGCAGCCCTGCCTGACTATCCCATCTGTCAGGATAAGGCAATAATGTCAACTCAGCACAGAGACAGATAAGTTTAATAAATAAATACCTTCAAAATATTTAATTTGTACTTAATGAGAAACATGCTTTAAGCTTTGTCCAAAATGCTCTCAGATATGTAGATTATGATTCTAAAGTAGTGTAAGCAGAGATGAGCCTAAGAGCATCCATGGAAACATAGGAAAGATACCAAGGACCTATTTAGACACTGATTATCAGTATAAATATCATCAAGAGTCTGGAACTACCACTTGGAGTGTCCTGACAGGACACCACAGAACTGAAGTTTAACCTCTTCCAAACCATCTCCCTGCCAGCACTTTGATCTGCCTCAGTTAATTAAACAGTGACACAAAGAGCTTATTTTTCTTGTCTCTTATGAGCTTCTTGGGATTAACACTGGGGTATTATTCTGCAGCACAATGTCTTACATTGGGTTTAGTGATCAAAGTTATATATCCAGTAACTCCACAGAGTTACTAAAAGATCAGCATAGAAATACCACAAAGTAGCTAAATTCAGATACTCAAAAACTGCACAGTACGACATTAAAGAATATTTCAAATTCCCCCTGTATTACACTTCACAATGAAACACTATCAGGCATTCCTGATGAGAAAATCCCTTCACGAACACTTTCCTTTTAATTCCAAGGAATACAAAAACATCATGTAAGAACAGTGAGTCAAGCCCAAAGGTTGTTTACCCTGGTATTGTGCCTTGGGCAGCCAGCCCTGGAGATGGACAGGGAGGAGCAGAGGATGATGAAGGAGTGCATTACCTTTCTCCTCAGCACCCTACAGCCCCCAGAGTTTCTGTGCCAGACACCAGTGAACCTGGCAGCTCCTGCTGGATGGCCATTCTAGTCACCTGTTCATCATCTCCTTGGACACACCTAGACTTTCACAACCTACAATTGTTTGTGACCAAGAATCCCACAGCTTTTACCATACAGGAGGTGGTTTTGTTTGGGAGTTTTTTAGGGGCTTGGGGGGTCTCCTTTCCTACCAATTTCCAGCTTTAAGCAGTGGTTTTATTCACAGAATGGCAAGTGAGCAATTACTGCCTACACATCGTATTCACATCTACTTCATAAGTATCTTGTGGCACACAGGACCTGAAGCATCCCTTTGCCAAGCTGAAAAGTCCTACCCTACCAGATAAGTATCCCCCAAACAAAAATCATCCCTATAGTACCTCTGTGGCCCTTCTCTGAACCTTTTCAAGTCTACAATATTGAAGATGAGCAAATACATGGAAACTTTCTGTGGCAAAACACTGATTTCAATCCCTTCCCTCATGGCTTCTAACACCTGACATCCTCTTTTGATTTCACTCAACACAGGAACAATTACAGCTCCCAAACTAGGTAATATCAACTTGCTCTGTGAAGATGATGTTTGCTAATCAGCTAAACTCAGGGGCAGAGTTTCTAATGCAACAAGTTTTGGGGCACAAACATGCCTTTCCACAAAACCATTTCCTCTTTTTCTCTGCGCTTCATATCCCATGGCAGAGCTGTAGCACAACTAAAAGGAAGAGTCATTATGCACAGGCAGAACAACAGTGCAGATTTCAAATGTGCTTGTGCACAAGTGGACACATTACCAGGCCTAGAAGAGGGTACATTAGAGCTTCTGCAGGCCAACTTCAAACACAAACAGGTGTGAAACTGCACAGCTTTGCATTAAGAAAATCCATCCCAGAGCTCTTCACTTTCAATGCATCTTTATCAACAATACCTTATACAGGAAAGCTCAATATTTAATATGCTTTAATTTTCTAAGATTAAATTTATAAAAACCCACTGCATCAGCAAGGGAAACAATTCCACCCACCTGAGGAACACCCTTGACACTGAAGAACAATCAACCAACACAACAAATTTCTCAATTGCCTCCCGTGCTCCTAACATCTTGTACAGCCATTTCTGAATCCAAACAATTCTTTCCTGCTATTTCCTGTATTACTGAATTTCCCCCAAGAGAGAAGGAATTCACAGAAGTAAACCTGAGTGTGTCTTTAGGCACACCTGCAATGCACAACAAAAGGAGAGCAATACACAACACAAAGGGGTTCTGTTAAGGACCAAATTACTTTTTCTGTGGTGAATTGTGCACCTCCTTAATATAGAAAAGTGCTAAAGGTCAGTAGAACAACTCCCACAAAGAGCTGTTACCTTATGAGAGAAGGTACACCACAGTTCAACTACCAGAGTTAACAGGCATTCTCTTTCAGCTTCGGGGTTTTGTTGTGGTTTTGGGGTTTTTCTCTTCCTATTTTCTCACCAAACGTCTTACCAAAGATTTTCTGCCCCGTACTCATCTCACCATATCAATAACATATCTTATCTACATCCTCAAATGCTTTCTATAGCACTTGTGGTCATCTCAGAAAACTTCAGTTTCTGGAACACTTTTAACTCCACCTTCTGAGCTTCACCTATAATCTGCCACTTTGATTACATTTACAATGTTCATTTTCCCTTTGTTTTCTCTCATGCAGAGGAGCACAGAATGACCTTGCAGAAGTCCAGCACAAGTTCATGTATCTTTTAAGTTGAAGACACATGAAGAGAACAACTCAGCTGATGCTGCAACTCCTGCTAAGGTTTACACAACAGCCATGCAGTGTCATACATTACAGTACTGGAATGCACTTGATGCTGGCTGCCAAAATGCAAGGGACGCACACATTTTTGTGTAGTATTTTGAAAGTCCACTAAAAGTGACAGAGAAAGGTATAACTGAACATGACTGAGGTTAAACACTGGCCACACAGGCTGGCTGGGGTTTCAGAGCTTCCTTAAATTTGGACCCTTTGATTTCTCACATCCTGTAAAAAAACAGTATTGCTTATTTGTTACTTCATTTCATGCAGGTAGTAAGAATACTGAAGGAAAAGAAGTGCTCACTTGCACAAAACCATTAAGAAATCTCAGTGTTTGGACTCTGGGCATTGCAGTTTTCACCTTTACTCTCCTCAGATGGTTTCTGTGTTACCCAGAAGGAAGGTACAAGAGAGATTACTTTCTTTCATCCACATTTGTTTCAATTCTCCATTTCTATTTTTACCCATACTTCTTCCACAGCAGAAAATTGCTTCATAGCATCACTGCTGAGAAGACAAACACCATCTCCTCTAGAAAAATGTTTGTAAAATGTATTCCTAAAGTTCACACATCTTCCTGCAGGTCTCTTCTTTACTATTACATCATATGTTGAAGAAACCAACACTCAACATTGAATCAAAGCCCTCATAATTTAAAAGCATAAACTACTGTTCAGTATCTACAGATTTCCACTTTGAAAAAGTAAAATTCAAATGGAACCATAATAATATGGTTATTATGTTCCAATGAGAGTAATCCTCAAAGAAAAATTTAGAGAAAAATCATCAAATATGACAGGTCAGTATGAAACACCAAATAAAGACAGCATTTTACAGCCATCTGGCAGTTTAATTTGAATACTAATCCTAGCAAGGGTCATCACAATTGAAAGGATATGGTTACTTGCTACTGAACTGCAGTGCACAGAAGTAATAAATCCATTTTCATCCAACGGTTGTCAGCTACTTTGCTGTACTTCAGCCACACAAAGCATGTGGTAGTGCAGTTCCCTGGAAACAGCACCCAAACTCTCAAACCATGTGCAATTCCCCAATGGACTGCAGCATCACTTCCACAGATTTTATTTATTCATTAGGGAAGCACCAGAGGAATCACCTTGTTATGCCTTTCATAAGAAACTGCTGCAGAAGAGCTGCTGTGTTTCAGGGCTGGCCTAATTGGGGATTTAGTGCAGATGTAAACATTCTCCTTCAACAGAGGCAACCCCACTTGGTGCAGACACTTTAAATCCAGTGAAAGAGGGACAAATGGTTACACATTTCCTACTGCTGCTTCCAGCATTACCCAACAGTTCCAAACTTTCCAAGACCTAAATCCAACCTGGAAAGATCACTTGGCAACTTACAAAGCATGCTGGCACTGCTGGAGTGCAGAAACTTGCCTAGAACAGTACAAATGTGTGTTTTCACTGCTAAAATACATGCTATTTTTGTTCTCTGCCAAAGCAATCCTTCCAGTCAAAGACTGCAACTTCTATAAATTTATGACATCCAAGGTCTCTATTTTCACACTTAATAAATACCAAAGCCCTATCTGAGAGGCTACTGTGATAGATCAGGTCAAACCAGCAAATTGTATTTTAGAAGTATTCCAGCCTTACAAAACTACCAAGACTGTGGTTATTACTGATAATTTCATGTATGTACCTCCCCCAGTACCTTATCTTTGCCCAGGCTGCTAATTAGCAACTTGCTGTCAAGGCAGAAGGAAGGTGTAGTTATCACAACAGCAGTTTGCAGAGAAGCAGAGTTATTTTCTACCCATACTTACTATCACAGGCTGGTATTTTCCAACTTCAGTTTCTTTTCTGGTTAGAAACATCTTTCTGAGTTAGCAGCATCTTTCTGAGCGAGCACTTGGCAACTTTAGAGTGGAAGCCATAATTCTCACTTACCTTCTACACCACAAACCCACTCACTTTTAGAAGCTGACAACCAACACTTTCACCTATCTTGCAGCCAAGATTTAAAAAAAAATCTTGTTTGACACTGCCATCTCTCAGCTGGGTGCCCAACCTGGCACACACACACATAAGACAACCAGTCTAAAGAAGGATGTATTTCTTAAGATAAAGAAAAAAAAAAGCCCTTTAAAAATCCCACTTAGGGTTGTTCAGGGTTGGGTTATCCAACAGAGTGTCTTTGCCAGTGCCTAGATATATTTCAGCCAATTAGGCAGCACTCCCTTCAGCATTGACATTCCTGTTAATGCAGGTTTCTAAGACAACAAATGCAGCTGTTTAGCTAGAAATAAAAGTGAACTGCCTGCCCAGTCACCTACATCCCAGTGAAGTCTTCTCTTATGGCAAACACAGGCCACGCTCTTTAAACAAATCACAGTCATGCATGGAAGAAAAATGTTTCCTCTAAGATCACTTAACTGTGAAACCATCAAATTGTGAAAGAAACATGCCCAGGCTGTCCTGCAGGCAGTGCAAGGTTGGAGACCATCAATCCCCTCATCAGCACCCCAGGTTTTCATGCTGCAGGCACCTCATACATGGGAAAAAAGGGATAGTTTCTTGACAGTCCTAAGCAAGGCACAAGAATTTAATGTAATCCACAAGTGAACAACTGGAAACGAAAAAAATGGAGAGGAGAG
>VXBI01004750.1:137696-147734 GCA_013397375.1 Toxostoma redivivum
AGGAGAGGAGAGGAGAGGAGAGGAGAGGAGAGGAGAGAGATTTTAGTAACAGACATGACATACTACCTTCAGTCACACAGGACGCAAAAAACTGCCCTAAAGCCAGCACCCTACTCCTTAAGGGAGAGCAACTACTGCAAAGTTGCTGATCTATTTCATAAACAGAGGTTTAGTCTTCCATTAATATTTTAGCTACTGAAAACATGCCATCCCTTTCCACTGGTAACCAGCATCACTGTTCCACTTTCTCCTCCAAAGGAGAGACTTGCACAGCTACAAATCCCTACAGACCTGGAAGGCTTGAACATGGGTCTATTACAGCAACCTGGCCAAGGGAACAGAATACTAGGCTAAAGAGTTAAGAGACTTTGAAGCTTTTTGCCTCCAACCTGCAACATGACTATTGTTTGGCACTTTAGCTCCGCTTCTTTTGCCCTCCTTCCCTCTCTGGGTTCTCCCACCCACATCACCCTCAACAGGCACTCTCTCCAGCTTAAAAGGAGTTACAAAAAATGGTTTCTAAACAACCAGAGAAAGTCACAACCTTTATCTGCTGAGAAATCACTTCTTCTATCTCATGACAGTTACAAGGTATCAAGTGAGAACATGTGAGCTGAAGAAAAAGGTCTTCATTAGAAAATTCCTCAACACATACACCACAAGGCAATGTCTTTTATTGCCTTTGCCCTCCACTGGGTTTAAAAACATCCTCCCTTGAGATTTTGATCATACAGTTTATTGCCTTTTGATGTTGCAACTACAGTTTAGAAGTAAAGAATATAAATCTTAATATTGTATTCAATCATGAAAACACTGAAGCATAGATCCTGTGTTTGAAGAGACACAGCAAGGCTTTAAATACAGCCACAATAATTCCAATTTCCCCCATCCTTCTTTTTTAATATAAATTTTAGGAAATGCCCTCAACCTCAGGTTTCATAGACAGCGACAAGTAAGTACAAGACAAGCATTACATTTTTACTCGCTGCATTCTTCACAGCATTTTGCTGAAGAAACATTTGTGATTCCCTTCAAAGTTTGTTACCAAAAAAGGAGACAGAGGAAGGACATGTCTACACTTGATTTTCCCCTTTTGCCCCATTCAGAACAATACAGGGTGAAAAATTCATATCTGGAGTTTTCTTCATTTCTGGCAATTGTTAAAAAAAATTCAATTTGGAATTCAAGTTTTGTCGAAAAAAAAAATCACAGACAACTTTGTGTTTGTTTTTTGTTAATAAAGCAGAATTTGTTATTTACAGGTCAGGTGGTGCTTCTGGCCACGTCATAGGAAGGAACAGAAGACAGCAGAGTTTCCAGGAACATGACACTAGCCTGTTCTGAGTGCAATTCTGACACTGCTGGCACCAGCTACAGCAGCCTCAGAGCAAAACACTACTCAGCTTCAACACAACAAGTCCAAATTTTTAGTCCCTTTATTTTGGAGATACCTAGAAGTGTTACTTTAGAAATAAATTCAAGACAGGAAAATTGTAAAAGTGGCAAACAGCTTACCTGGGATCTTACACTTTGCCTGCCTTTCCACTTTTCCTTTTGAGACCCACAACCATATTTTCCCTGCTGGCTTCTAGGAGCAACTAGATGCACTTAAGTGCAGAGTAAGTGCAAAAAGATTATTCTTCCATTCAAAAATACTTCTGTTTTGTCACGGGACTGTATTAAATATAACACATAGGACTACGTAGATATCTATCACCAAATGAGTTAGTCTGAGAGTTGTTGAACAGAAGAAAGTGAAAAATCTCCTAAGAATTATTCTGGCTCCTGTAATATTTTTAAAGAACCTAATGCAAATCTTTAAATCTTTGTTCATTTGTTAATTGAAAGAAAAGAAAAGCAAAGACATTGATGAAGAACAATCCAGAATGAAACTGAAGAGCCAGAGTAAAGAACTCAGCATAATGTAATCGATGCTTTTAATTTCAAAGATTGAAGAGGACAAAATCAGTTCCCCTTTAATAATGTAAAACATAGGCTACTAACAATTCAAACAATGTTTTGAGTAGAGTTCAGTCCCCTTGTTATGAAAAACAAGGGTCATCTGTTGAGACCTTCATTATTTAGACAGAATTAAATTACTCATTACAAACAAACAACAAAAAAGGTACTTCAACGTTCCTACAAAGCATATAAGAAATGGATCATCATTATTCAAAAAGACACCTGGATTTACAGAGTTTATCTCCAAGTTGTCCTGCCATGCACTTGCTGCTTTCCTTCTCAAAGGATGAGATCAGGCAATCACTAAGCAGGAGTGACCCCCACGAGGCAATAAACTCATCTCCTCAAGACTGATTATTTCACTCATACTGAACACCCTGTGTATTATAACAGAGCACTGAGTTTTATGGAAATTTGTAACACCCACTTCTCAGGGTCCTTTAGAGCACGTAAGTAAACATATCCCTGTCTTAGTCTGCAATACAGGATATGACTAAAAGTATGTATTCTATCACCATCTGTTGATACCAGGTGGGGCAGTGATCCTTATCTCTGTGGGAGATATTCTCTGCTAATGGNCAGACACCTATCTTTCAAACCAGGACAATCCCTTATTGGAAATGTAACACTGCTAGACATTCAAGATCTCCCATATCTGCTCTCCAACAACGCAGAGGAATAAATTTCCAGTGAAATCCTTTGCAGCCCTTAGCAGAATGTTATAAATCCATTTCAAAGCACTTCCCTCATCTTGATGGTGTTTTGGCATCTCCAGGCAATTAAATCAAGCTCTTCATAGTGCAAAGACAGCTCAAGCTCCATAGGTGTTTTAATCCATTTCTCAAGTTCCTGCTGATCACACAAAGCACTGCAAGGTAGGACCAAGAACTCCCAATATACACTTCTGCCTTTTATCCAAGCTTGGCAGTTAAGGCATGCAAATAGAGTTTGGAGCTAAAACTGCCTATGTTACTTCCAGACATAGATAATCAGAAGTAATCTATCATCCACCTCCATGTGCTCAAAGGAAACCCCACCTAAGTGTTCACCCATATTCCAACAGAAGATCCAACATGATGCAATACCAACAGATTGATAAAATGGGAGCAACACTTAACACAATATTCCTGAGACTTGAAATCACTCCAGGTGTGGTGACACAGCAATTCCTGAAGTGGGGCCTTTGCACGGGAGCTTATGAAGAGCTGGGTCACCATGGAGCCTGAAAGATTTTCAACACAAACAGCAAAACTCATCCTGACTCACTGAGCACATCTTGCCTAAAAAGAAGGCACAAAAAGCCCAATGATGTCATTTTCCAGAGGGAAATATGGCAAAGTTCAACAGATCAGGTCACCTCACATGCTCTTCTGCACATCCAGCACAGTGTTGTACCTGGAAACAGCTCAGAATGATGCAAACATGAAGGACTGATGATTGCCTGCCATCTGCTCTGCTTTCTAACATAAGAAAGAAAATTATGCAAAAAATATTCAGAAGCACCAAATACAGCCTCAATACCAGAACCAGTAGCTGTTTCCTCACTGCTGTAGCAGGACAGATATAGCTCCAAAATGAACTGCTCTTCACATATCAACACAGTACCTGCCTGCAAAACACTACATTCACCTAAAGGGATTAAACTTGTGATCCCTAAAGAAATATGTCTAGGGAACCCCAGAGTAGGAAGACAAAGAATATTAATGTTTTCAGGGTTCAATTTCTGCACAGTACTAGCACACTGTCTATACTAGAGACCAGGTGAACAGAAACAACAAAAACTTCAGTTTTAAAGCCTTGAAATTGCAGGAAACCCTATAAATCTTCACACATATAATTTGTGCCTTAAACAGTAAGAATTTAGGAGACAAAAAAAAAATTACTTAGGACTGTTGGTGCATCTGA
This sequence comes from Toxostoma redivivum, assembly GCA_013397375.1. Taxonomy (NCBI): domain Eukaryota; kingdom Metazoa; phylum Chordata; class Aves; order Passeriformes; family Mimidae; genus Toxostoma; species Toxostoma redivivum. The sequence continues at coordinate 141,564 of VXBI01004750.1, forward strand.
TTAACTTCAGCCAACAGAACTACTGCTGCAGTGTGCCCAGGTGACCACAACTCCACAGCAACAGCAGCATGATGCTCCTGTATCCTGACTGCATTTTATTTCCTGCATAGAGAAATGTAATCAAAACCCTCTTTACAATCACACACCCGAAAAAAGAGCAATCTTGATACCCTGAAATTCACCCTGTTTAACCCAAGGGACTGCAGACAGACCAAAAACAGCCTATCTTACATACTTTTTGTAGAAAGCAGCTTCACTACTCAGTGGGCTTCTGACACCATGAATTGATTTTGTGCAGATTTTCTCTTTCTACCTTATCGTTCCTTCCTGGTAATACTTAAAACATCAGTGAGCTGCTACCTGATCCTACTGAGCCAGTTTACAAGGATAAGTAGATGCAACAATCATTACTAACTATTTAACTGCAGGGTTTTGGTTGTCCAGAAATGCAGCTGGACATAAGACACTGTATTTCAGCTACTGAGAAGTCTGCATCCTCTGAGCTTTTCCTGTTGATCAGCACCCTGAACACCAGTTAGAGGGGAGACCAACACACTTCATTCTTCGGGAAATTCCAGTTTTCATTCCCTGGAAAGGATCCAAACAGATAGAATGCTAAATATTTAAAAGATCCATCCTGAACCTTATAGGTAAGATGTATCTTAATCCCTAAGACATCTTAAATTCCAAAACAGAATTCAGACTTCCAGATGGATTTATGACTTAGTACCCTACTAAAGATTTAGAGCACATTACTTGAACAACAAAACTAAGCAGCTAAGGTTACCAGAGCTACAGTATTACATAAATAAGAGATGGGTGTTCTCAAATACCCTGACTCAAATACCATTATCAGGTTTATGGATTCATAATTCTGCCCAGAGGGACATTAATTTAAAATAAAAAAAACAAAAGAGTGTGGTGGGGCTCCAGCAGCTTCTGCTAGCACCCAGAAATGAACAGCAGCATACATGCCATGCCTTAGAAACTTAACTGCTCATTTTGGTAGTGCAGCAATGTTTTGGAAGGTATTCTGTGGGGAATTTTTTTTGGGGGGTGATTGTGCTGGGTTTTTTCCTAGTTTTTAAAAAAGTCTTGCCTCTTTAATTCAGCATCTCCAGTCTGACTTTGATAATTTCAGCATGCACGCTCCCAAGCAGGACATGAAAAATTTCATAAGGTTTCATCTCTATTAAAATGAAAGAACAAACTAATAACCCAACTGATAAAAAAAAGATGTGAAAGCTGTAATAAAAGGTAGTCTGTTATATTATCGATGTGGCATGGAATATCTGTCACACTCCAGACAGAAGCTAACCTTCAACAGCCACATGACAAATCCCTGAGTACACCAGTGAGTGATGGAAAGCCTGACAGGCCATTAGTGACATCAGCATGAACAAGGTTCTAAGTAACAATCAAAACAGAATTTTAAATGAATCATCTTTAAAAGGCAAACAAAACCAACCAAACAAACAAAAAAGCAACCAAACAAAAAAAGAACCTCACAGAAAAAGGTATTAACCCTGGAGTTTAGCCCTGATTGCCAGATCCTACAGGGACACTCCCACACTTGACTGCAGAAGTGACAGGATGGGATCCCAGGACACAAAATCCTTGGACAGGCAGAAACACATTCCCATTCCCTGGACAAAGCCACTGGATCTGAGAGTTTGCTCCACCTGTGGTTTGTCCCACACTACCCCATCTAGGAGCTCAACTACACATCAAATGTCTACATGGATTTGATTGCAGAAATGTCTTCCAGACATTTTTCAATGCCAGACCAAAAAAAAAAAAGTTTAAAAATCATCTTTCACACTGGAATTTCTTTGCTATTTGCTCATCTTTATCCAGTTACAAATCTGAGGTTCAGAACCTCAGGATATTTACCTGAGGGTAAACTGGTTAAAGCACTTTGACTTCAAAGTATCTACTTTTACTCTGATTTAAATAATCTGTTTTGATCTTGCATTGTATTTGCACTTTCTAGAACTTTTCCTGAAAAGAAATACAGATTCCTCCAGATTGGAATGTTGGGGGGGGTGGTATTTTTGTTTTTGACTGATTAGGAAGCTACTCTATAAACACTATTTTATTTTACTACTTGTTTCTTACATTAGTATCTTATTTTTCTCTTCAGTATTTGACTACACATTTTTTAGTGAACATTTCATATTCATTAGCTGCAAAACACTTTATAAAAAGGGCAAAAGAAATTGCGTAAATAATAAGGTAAAAATAATTTTAAAAATGTATTTTTAAACTGAAATCAAACTGTTTTACCTTAAACAAACTCATTATAGGCCACCTTACCACCTTACCCATAGTTGGTGAATTTGGTTGTATACATCACTCAAGTTTTTGTTAGGACAGATGTGATTTTCATATCTTCTTGTTATTGACAGATCAAAATAAGTAGTTTCTCACCTTTGACTCCCCAGTTCCCTGAACTAACTCCAAGAAGAACGATGAATGAAGAATGTTTTGTGTCTGCTGGAAAGTGACTCCTGTCAAACCAGTTCTGTGCTGCGGTAAATTCTCTGCAGACACTTCCACCTACTCTGTGGATACACTTTCTTCAAAGTTACAGATGCAAATATATCCTTCTTGAATATTATAATTTAATTAAAAGTTACTATACTATGAAAAAGGTAAGGCCTGAATCTAGTACTTTCAAGACCAAATTAATTCTCCTTTTAATTTTTCATTTTAACCTCTTTTGTTTTCCAAAAAATTTCTTCTCCCATTCTTCATCCCTTTGCCCACATCATGTTTCCATCACAGAGAACAGCATTTACTGTGTGCCACCTCCCCTTCCCTTCTCTCAGAAAGGCTAAAGAATTCTTTCCAGGTCTTATTCATCAAGGCAATGTGGCCCATAAATCATGCTACAGTCTTTTCTCACATGATGAGCCTCGAGGTTTGTGCACTGCTGCACAAACAAGTCCAGGCAACCCTCTGGCTTTGAGGATGAACATTCCTGCTTCTGTTGCCTCCTCTCCTCAGCAGCTGTTCAAGCCCCAGGACACCCCCAGGACCAGCAGGAAAGCAAGCACAAGAAACTCTTCATGACAGGTAAGACCACTGGGCCTTCCAGCTGGTACCTGGAACAGGTTCCTGTTACACACCTCAGTTTTCAGCTGCTTGTTACAGCCCCATGTGCTGCACTCCACAGGGCACTCACCTTCTTTTCAGAATCTCTATGACTTCTCCCTTTTACACCCACTACATGTCTCCATTACAGTTCAAGAGACTGTTCAGACCTACCTACTTATTTTTTCTTACTCATTCTAAGTTCCAGCAGGAATAAAGCCACACTCCACCCAAACCCACTCTACTACTCTAAAAGCAGGGCAAATTGACACTGAAAGACAGAAGGACAAAGAAATTAAGTATCTGAAAATGCTATGCAGTAGTATCAGGAGCCACCAGAAATAAAACATCCCCCAGATCAGGGCTTTGGCAGAAAGGTAACTTCAAAGCCTTAGGTGCAGCCTGGCTGAAGAGACACACAGCACATCTGTCATTCCCTCTGGAGGAGAAATATTTTGCCACAGAAATGTTGCAACTAACAGCATTTCAGAGGGACCTTAGTGCACAGCACCAGAGCAGTACTGTCCTACTGGGTGACACAAACATCCAGCCAAGAATTCTTGGAGAGACATCATCCTTCCCAGCTAGGTAAATAATGGCATGAGTCATTATTTTGAAGTGCTACATTTTGTACATTACACAAACAGGACACTACAGAAAATCCCATCACACAAGGGGATTTACAGTTTTGAGCAAAGCTGTCCAAATGTTTATGTGACATTCTTGAAACAAAGTAATTCCTCTCACCAAACCTCAGCATCAGCAAAAATACCAATTTTTTCCTCCTTGGGATCACTTCCAGGAAATAAACAAAAGGAGAGAGGATGGCCAAGTTATGACCCAGTGAGTCCTATTTTATTGTTGAGGGATAAGTAGCACTCAGGGAAAAGCCACTGCTGGGAGTCTTTGACAGCTGATTTGGAGGTAACTGAAAAACAACAGGTTTCACCTGCTGATACAGCTCAAAAGGATATGGCCACTACAATAAAAGCCACCACAAATATAAAAGCAGCTGTGGGTGTGCAGGTCCTGAAGCTCCACAGGTGATGTGCCACCCAGGCACAAAATACAGACAAAATCTCTGTGTTAACCATCTGAACCCAGGACTGTGACTGCTTTCATGACTTCTGAACTTGAGGAAAATCCTTTACATCTGCTGTGCTGCCAGAGCCCAGCATACTCCAGAACAGCCCAGGCCATTCCAACTGTGTTGCATGCCTTGCAACAGCACTCACTAGTACAGAGCAGACATGCATAAATTTAAGCCACAGAATTACACCTTGGGTTCATCTACAGTTTCTACTGAGCACCACTCCAGAAGCTCAGTGTTCTTCCTAAGGGACGTACTTAAACAACTTACTGACCCAGCAACAAATCACAGCATAGGAGAAAGAGCTCTCCTTAACTGGAAAGGACAACATTATGGATCAGGGAACATGCAGCACACTGCAAAATGCATATCTCCACACAGGGACAGACATACATGGGCAAGTCTCCACAGCACCAGCAGCCCCTCAGTGCCACTAGTTAAGCAGCAATCCTGAGGCTTACCTTTCAAGTCCTCATCTGGTAGAAAAGAGGCACACTGTCCTGTTCCTGGTGTGACTATCCCAAAGCCACTCAGCAGGACTTCCCATGATGGGCTATTGTGGATGTGTGCTCAAGCACAAGCAGAGAAGTATCTGCATGGTCTTACTAGCTACCACAGTTTTTCTCCATTTCAGCAAAAGAAAGTGATGGTGAGATTTCTCTTCTTGGCAGTCTTTATCACACATTCAAACATGAGAGGGCCAAAAAAGACTTGACAGAAGCGTTCCACTGAATGCAATCTCACGGGCATTTAAATTTTGTGGGCTTTTCTTCTTTTTGTTTACAATTTCTTTGCCACAATACTTTACTTGCTTTATTAAGCCCTGTAACATTTCAACCCTACATTACAGCCCAGAGAGCCAATTTAATTAGAAAAAGGCATAAAGAAGCAAAAATCATTTCTCTTAGTTGATACAAGATTTCACTCTGTGGCAAGGCAAAAGGAAAGAACAGAGAGCCCACTCCTTCCCAGAGGGACCACAGCAAGCACTGGCAGACAAACTCATGCTAAAGGCAGAGAACCAGAGACTCCCCATTTCAATCCAAACCTCACAGCCTGTAAAACCTGAATAGAACTTATTCTGAGCTTTTAACAAAGACTCAAAAATGGAGACTTTTGGGACCTTATAAATGAGCTGAGGAGGGAGGAGTCATTAATAAAGGCACCATGGAAGAAACACGTGTTGTACATCACTTTTCATCCTTTGAAGCACTGTCCCTACAAGAACTTCTGGATATTCACCCCTTTAGAGCATGGGTCCAGTCCTGGCTATACAAAAGCTTTGAATAAGGTAGATAGAAATTTTGGATGTGAAAAACAATTTCCATAATCTCTACTGCTGCATATAAAAACTGAGTAATTTCTATTCATTAGCCTGGCCAGAAGAGTTTCCTGATGTGAACAATTTTGGTTAAGAAGCTGCCATACCTTTCTGTTGCCTAAAGTCGACTGAATTTCAACCTGAAACTTCTGTTTTATGGTGCCTAAGCTTTGCCAAAAGCTAAATAAAGACGTCCCATGTGAAATCTACATCAACCGAGATGAAAATAAACAGGACAGAAAGCTTAAGAAAACCTCCGCGGTTTCAAAAATTAACTGACCTGCAAGAGCCTCAGCATCCTGAGCCTACTAGAGCATGGCAAGAGGCGTGAAGTCATTTAAACGGAGAAGGGAGGTGTCAGGCTCAGGATCTCTAGAGAGCGTCTGAGAGCCGCACAAGAGCGAGCACTGGCAAGAGGCACCCAAAATCGGCTCTGTTTCCATCCCGCAACACACGACACGTAGTTTACACTTCAAAAACACAGCACGGGCAGATGTGCGCGGTGCCGTCTGACCATTTTTCTCCAAGGGCGTTTGAGACAATGGAGCAGGGGACGAGCCCGGGAGGCTGCGGGGGCCGGGGCAGCGGGCGGGCCCGTCCCCGTGTGGGCGGCACACAACAGGTGCTGTCGGTGAGGGCGAACCGGGCGCGGTGCCGGGCCGGG
>VXBI01004750.1:148206-179971 GCA_013397375.1 Toxostoma redivivum
GGCCCGGGACCCCCCCGGGCCCGCCCACGGGGCGGATCTGCCGCCTACCGTCATCCCGGGAACCCATCCTGCATCCCAGGAACCCATCCTGCATCCCTGACATCGACCGTCATCCCGGGAACCCATCCTGCATCCCAGGAACCCATCCTGCATCCCTGACATCGACCGTCATCCCGGGAAGCCCATCCTGCATTCCTGACAATCCAGCTTGCATCCCGGGAACCCATCCTGTATCCCTGACATCGACCGTCATCCCGGGAACCCATCCTGCATCCCAGGAACCCATCCTGCATCCCTGACAATCCAGTCTGCATCCTGGGAACCCATCCTGCATCCCAGGAACCCATCCTGCATCCCTGACAATCTATCCTTCATGCCTCACAACCCATCCTGCATCCCTGACATCGACTGTCATCCCGGGACACCCATCCTGCATTCCAGGCACCCATCCGTCATCCCTGACAATCTATCCTTCATCCCTCACAACCCATCCTGCATCCCTGACATCAATCGTCATCCCGGGAAACCCATCCTGCCTCCCGGGAAACCCATCCTGCTTCCCTGACAATCTAGCCTGCATCCCGGGAAACCCATCCTGCGTTCCTGTCATCAGCAGTCATCCCTGACAATCCAGCCTGCATCCCTGACATCGATCAGCATCCTGGAAAACCCATCCTGCATCCCTCACAACCCATCCTGCATCCCTGACATCAGCAGCATCCCGGGAAGCCCACACAGTCCTGCATCCTTGATGTCTAATGACTGTTTCTGGTTAGGCTTTCTGGACGCCTTCGCTATCCTTCCTTCTCGCTGTGTCCCACAGATCTGTCTACTGTCACTGCAGGCTGATCTCTCCTGCCCACCCCGCTGATGTCATAGACCAGCTGCTGCTTCCTTCTTGCTCTGCTATTCCCATGTGTCCCTTATGGGAATAAAACCCAGCCTAAGGTGTCTGCTGAAGTCTCTACCAAGATCTGTCACCTCTTCCTTTGCATTAGCACCTCCTGTTGTGAAAATCAAGAATTGGTGATCTCAGGGAATATTGTGCTACAGAGATTGGATCCCACGTCCTCCTGCTGCTGGTGGGGGCTGTCCACAGCAGATTCCAACAATGGCCAAAACTTCCTCAGAAATTTGTGATTTTCTAAGCCACGGTTGGCGAGCAAAAGCACCACCTGCTCAGTTCTCCTGCAAACAACTCGATCAACATTTTTTTTGTTTATAATATTTCTTTAGCCTCTCCTTAGTTCCTAAAAGTACTGTAAAGGCTTAGGCAAACTATTCTTCTCCCTGAAGCCTCACTTGAAATTTTGCAGGCCTTGCAAGTGTTGGTGGGGAGAAGCAAAAGGGTCGGAGGACTTCAAACATGAGTTGACAGCATTTGATAGTTGAGCTTTTTGCTACAGTATAATAACAAAGGTTTTCAAATACTGCATGTCCTTCCTCCACAATGGCAAACATTTACCCCACGTTGCCAATTTCAGTTTCCTGTCAGCTAACACCAATAAGTCAACAATCAGACACCTACTGAACGCAATTTACAGTCATGCACTCGTTTCCCATGACACCAATATAGATGAGTATTTTTTGTGGAAGTCCCTTCTGCTGAATTGGACAGAGGAGAGAAATTTGAAGTTGATGTAGCATTTTGCTAGTAAAATATCTAGTTCTTTCATAAAGGTATAGAAAACAGGGACATACAATCTCAGGGCTTAACCACCTCTTTCCTTGTTAAATCTGACAGTTTCTTCTTGGAGAGAATGAAGTTTTCAGTCACGTGTTGGCCCTGTGAATGTATCCAAGAGTTATTTATCCCATGGGGAAGAGCAGCAGAAGACTGCCCTGTACTGTTACCCTCCAAGTTGTTTCTGATATTGTCAGGAGGAACAACTCTCTCTGCTGCCAGAGGAGCAATAGTCTCACTTCCCTCACGTCATGCTGTACTCACTAAAGATGGGATGTAAAGATTGGATGTAAGGATTGGATGTCTTCCCCCTGCAGATTGCTCCTGGATCCCAACAGCTCTGTCATGCTGGGGGCACACAGGAACACTTGTGTCACCAGCCAGTAGCCAACCTTGCAACAGTTTCACCAGTTCAGCCTCTCTGCTGTGCCCTGATCAATATCCATAAAGTTCCAGCCACTCTGCTTTAAAAATACAATCAAGGAAACCTGCTGCTGCCCTGTCCAGCTTTTTATAAAGTGAAAAGGTATTCCTGTTCCTTCTTAGCTCCTCACCCTACCTTCTACTTTCTCTGGCTTCTAGCAAAACACACCCATGGACAAAAATTACAGCTGTTTTCCTTCTTGCAGGCTTCTTTAGCCAAACATACCTCCTAGTAGATCACAGCACTTGATCAGAAAACACAGGAATAACGTTTATTTTCTTAAAGGGACTATTGATTAAGTACCCTTAAGATCAGCTAGAATCCTAGAATGCTAATTGGTTTTGGTTTTTAAAGATCCCATGGTACATTGTAAAACAAGAAACCACTCTGTCTAGCCAAAGTCTTTATAGAGAGGGGGTTTTGTATCTAATTTTTATATATTGGTCCTAAAGGTCTTCTTCATCAACACTTAACACCGTGTTATCACTATAATGGGTACCCAAGAGCACTATCTGACCATGCATGCTCTCACTCAACTCAATTACTCACAAAATTCTCTGTCTTACAAAGCAGTAATGGGTGTTATGGCCCTGAGGGCTCTAAAAAGCCTTAATGGCCCTGGTCACCCTCACCTGGGGCCTCCTTCCCTCCCCTGGCTGGGATTTCTATTTAAGCTCAGCCCTGAGGCCCCCTTGGTTGGAGTGGTGTTCTTTGAGTGGGGTTCAGCTCTGGCTGTTGCTCCTCTGGCCCTTGAGCTGCAGGGTGCTGGCTCAGCTCAGTCTCCAGACCCTGCAGCTACCTTTGAACCTGGACTCTGATTTACCCTGTTCCCTCTCTGAGGTTCTGTTATGCTGAGCTGTGGACCACAAAGGCCCTGCCAACCTGGGAGTGTCTTTCCAGGGAGCTTTTAAGCTGCACAGTGCCCTGACAATAGATTCCTGCACTTTTTTATATAATAATGCATTTCATGTCCTGATGTAAATATATGCATATTGATCAGGAAGATGGATGAGCTTTGGGGCAGGGGCTGAACTCATCTTTGTACCTTAGGATGTGTGTTCTATACAGCAGAAGGTTAAATACAAAGGCCTTAGGGTTATTAAAAATATCTAACTTGCTTAATGTTGTGGAGTGTGCCTTTTGCACCAGTCAATAACAGTCCCATTTGCTATGTGAAAGTCATGCAAGCAATTCATATGAGACTATATTTTTCTTACTATATTTATTTTAGTAGTAGCTAACTGTGATAGCCTGCAGTGTGTGCTAATAAGACCACATGGGGAGTGACCATCTAATGGTAAAAATTAGTTTGCAAGTTAGCAAATACAAGCTAATTGAATGCATTTGAGTATCTGTCTAAGGGCTGAGTCCTAGATTACACATACCTGACAGTCCTGAGCCTGGCAAACCTGTGTGGCTACTTAACCTGTCAGACACCTCCATTACTTGAGCACTTCAAGCTCTCTATGTGCATAAACTATTGCAGGAACAGACTTTGTAATGCTGAAGCTTTGGAAATTCTATTCCACCCATTATACACATGCAAAGCACCCCCATTTTTCTCATGTATTCCTTTCCTGATAATAAGAAATTAAGATTAATAACAGCTATATGTAGCAAATGAATGTTATATCTAGCTTGAAGTCACAGGGCATGAAATGCAGTTTTTTTGAGGAAGAGATTAAGCAATCTAAAAATTCGAATCCCATTTTGTCTCAAATTGGTATATTGCCATCTTTAGTCTACTGTTCTGCTGAGGGCTTGCCTATGGGTCAGTGGTCATCCAGGCAGTTTATATGCAAAAAGGAATTCTGCAATCTTTACTTAATTGGCTCCTTAACTGCATCAAAGCATTCTGGCTTAGGACATGGCAGTTTGGGGCCCCCCATTATAACTGTGTTAAACTGGCCAGCTTGAAGGATAACTCAAAGTTACTTCTAGAATTTCCTTGTGTTCAGCACAGGCCTGATTTTGCTCCTAATATTAAACATACAAGTCGCTGAAAGTTTTATGTATAGAATGTTACAAGATCTTTTTTCTGCTAAAATAATTCTTTGGAGTTAGATCTCTGAATGCACAGCAGAATACTTAAGGTGCAATTTTGAAGTTAGAGGTGTTGTATATGTTTGGTTTTCTTTTGTTTTTCCCCCTTTCTTTGTGTCAGACTTGTTACCCCTGCTCCTACTTTCATCTGTTAATTGCCATGGGTTATACTGAATGGAAGCCAGAAATGCTCAACTTTGCACAGTAGGAGTAGAAACACATCTGAACTTGTATGTAGAGCTTTCAGCCCTCTCCTCTCTAGCCAAAATCACTGAGCTTCTACATCTGAGCCTTTTATCCCAGGCTGTTCCTGTGCCATTCCTGAGAGGATAATTATCTCAATAGGAGTGATACATGAACCGTAGCCTTTGTGATAACAGACTTCTGAGATTCATAAGCCATTTACACAGAATCTATGTCTCACTGGTTTTTTTGAGCTGTACTTGCACTCAGAAACCCCTCATCACTTATGAACCCACCCCAAGCTCTTCACCAGCTCAGCAAGTCTGAAATCCATGTAGGAACTATTTTTTTTTCCCATAGCAAAGCTCTTGGATAGGAGGGAATGGAGTAGTCCCTTGACAAAGGAAAGGAAAGAAGCAGGAAAGAAGCCCAGGCTAGGGCTAGGCTAGGCTAGGTAGGGCTTTTCATTCAGGGCATGGGATTCTGCTGAAAAAACTGAACTGGCTGGAAGAGACTCAGAGAGCAGAGGTAATCAGAACCTTGCACAGGCCAAGTATCTGCTGACAAGTCTGTCCTAGGGAGTGACACAGCATTGCTTTCCATGGGAATCTTACTTGATGCCAGTATATTGCTAAATTCCTTGGCATGTTACCTTACCTGTGTCTCCCCTTCCTGTGCCTGTGCTCTTGAGCCTCTGTGTGTTACTGGTTTGAGTTCATAGGTAGCAGTTGCTATAATAAAGAGGTGGTGACCTCTTGGACAGAGGATTCCAGAACTGAGAATGTGTAAATCTGCCTAAGTATCACCTGTGTCCTTTGAGAGGACAAATCTGGTGTTAGAGAATTGGGTGGAGAGGCTGCAGGGGCTCAGTGACGCCAGCCAGGGCTGGGAGGTGACCTTGTGTCACACCGAGAGGGGACAGTGTTTGCCATCCACTTCAGGTGGTGCTCAAGGCTTATGCAAAACCTGTTTGTAACCACAAAGAACAGGCTTCAGCCTCCCTTAAAGAGAAAATTAAATCCCAGCAGGCAGCAACAGAGGGTATAAAAAACCACTTCTCCAGACAAGTGATCAAATAATGCAAAATTCATAAAGAATGCAGCAATTAAGTCCTTAATTCTTTTGGGAAAAGATATATGATTACTTTCTAAAAATAAACTGACTTTCCAGAATTAATTTCTAAATAATTATGTTGTAATTTGGAAATGAGGTTTTTTTTAACTCCTGAATTAGCGTGTACACTTCTAGAAGTATAGGGGCAAAATCAAATCTGAGTATGAGTTACAATTCTATGAATGCAACTAGTAATGATGTAGTCTATTTTTTCTTTTTAGAAATGTCTAAACAATAGAAATATCTAGGTATTTTAAAAATATCCAACCAAAAGGGTGTTTGAAAAGTTTACAATTTTGGTATTAATGTGATTTTATTTTAGTAGTTTTAATTCTATATTAATTACACTATATTGTATATTTATGCTGGTATTTCAGTATTAATGAACATCAGTTAATGTTTTTAATAACAGATAAGATACAAAAGAATCCGTGAGCAGAGAGCAAAAGAAATTTCACTTTCCAGAAGATCTGCTTTTATAAACTGGATTGCTCTAATAAATGACTCAAGCAGCAGCTCCAGATAAAGAACTTGGTGTGGTAGGCTTTTTAAGATTCATATTTACTTAAGCAAACATTCAGTAGGTCAACTACACTCAAGACAATTCAGGTAATTTTTGGAGCTCTGAGCAACCTGGGCTGGTGGAAGGTGTCCCTGCCCATGGCAGGGGATTGAAACAAGATGAGCTTTACAGTCCTTCCAAATCAAACCAGTCTGTGATTCTGTGATCTTCAACAATTTACCTCTAAGATTTTTCTCTACAGATTACCTGGCTGCACTCAGCTCTGACATGCTCTCTCATATAATAAAAATACTTTTTCACCTTTGCAAAAGGTTTTGGTGCTTGTAACAATATGTATAATAAATACATGAATTAGGGAAATCAAGTTTCCAATTAGAAAAATGTTTTTCCACATTAAAAAAAAAAATCATAATTTTGAGTGGAATTTGGCCTTGCTGACTAAATCATGTAAAAGGAAGTGGTCAATGAGTGTCAATAAGGTCAAGAAATCATCTTGAAGGGTTTTTTTTTGTAATTAATTCAATATTTTTTCTGCCTGTGTAGAATATAGACAGTAAATATATCTTACAAAGACATTAACTCATTTGCTTGTGCAAGAAGCTCAATCTCTACTTTTGTAAGAGAAGTTGTGTTCAAGTTGTAAAGCAAACAAAAGAAGTTGAAGGCTTAAAGTACTATTTATGTTTAAATGAAAGTATATGAAATGTTGCCTTTTTCTCTTAAGCCAAACCACAATAATCTCATTTGGTCAGAGGTAGGGAGAAAGAAAACATGTGAAACAGGAATTTTATGGTTCTCTAAATTTTACAGTCTATTGGTTTGGAGGATCTGAGCTGTGCTGACATGCACTTTCCTGCACACTGGCTCAGAGTGAGGTAGCCAGACTTTCTGCACACTGGCTGAGGCATTAAGCCCAGACAGTTGTCTCTATGAGATCTTCCTTTCCCACCTGTGGTGAACTGAGTAAACACAACTAGCTAGGGTAGCTTAAATTGTGTGAAAATGGTCACAATTATTTTGTGGTTTGTAAAGCATTTATTAATGCCCAAAGTGATTGTTACACTTTCAACAAATGCTTTTTATAAATCATGTGATCTGCTATCCTTGCAAAAAAAGATAGAAGTTATATCTGTATGTATTAAACAGGAAATTTATGATCACTTCAAATGATCCTTTTTCTTATCCAGTTGAATTACAAACAATTACCTCCTAGGTTTCAGACCATATACCTTGACTGACATACATTGCACATTTTGTGTGTTATACAGTGTTTTATGTAGAGCAATGCCTGGAAAATATTTCTTGTATCTGAATCAACTGTGCCTCTGACAATGAACATATATTTACTAAAATTGAGCAAGTTCATCCTGACAAGATAAAACATAAGAAATATAAGTCTGACTTAAATCCCAGTAAGGCCTGGGTATTTCCAGAAGTCCTGGAAGGGTGTTGTGTATTTTCCTCTATTGTGACAGTGTCACCTGTTAAAGACAATTTATATATGTATGAATCTTACCTGGATTTGTGGCATCCTTTAACAATGCCTCAAGAATTCCTCAAATGTTACTTTAGAGGGACTAAAGTGAAAGTTTCTGTACTGCTTGTAGAGAGGCTTACTCTGTGCTATAAGGCATTTGTGTCTCACCAGGAGGAAAAAGTAAGACTTTTGAAGGCTCAAGGTGCCCAGTGCTCCTCCTGTTAGTGGCAGGTCATTCCCTGGCCAGTTGCACACTCCCACACTGTCCTGGGAAATGTTGATCACACTGGTGCAGGCAGAGCAAGACGAGATGGAGTCTTAAGCCACTCAGTTTCTGGCTGTCCCCAGGCACAGCACTCCTTCATGTAGTGCTGTTCTTCCTCAGCCAAATATTTTAGAGTATAGATTATAGATTATAGATGGTGCTCCCCAGATCAGTGTAAAAGATAGAGACATCTGTTAGATTTTGGGAGCTTATTCTGTGCTTATTTCAGGCAGAAGGCTATAAGATTTCCTTTCCTCAAGCAATTCAATGAAAAAGAAGCAGCTAAGGAGCTTCAGGAGGTGGGATATGTCTTTCCACTGAAGAAAGGCTGTTCTTAGAATATTTAAAATATATAAGCTGAAGAACATCAATTTGAATTTCACTGTTTTAATGGCTTATAGAACACTGAGGATTACTTGATTCCATTAATTTAGGCAGAAACTTTTCACTCTTGAAACATGAATTTGGTTGCTAAGGCCAAAAGAAAGGCTGTATTGCAAACATCTCTTCCTCCTTCACAGCTGTCTCTCAATCCACCCAAAGTGTGGTTGTCAGGAAAATCCTTTCTCTAGTCAGTGCTGCATGTCAGGAGTGCCAAGGGGTGCTGCCTTGACTGCCCTGAGCTGAAGTGCACACACACCTAGTCCTACCTGCTTAAGACTGCTGAAGCTTTATGCACATCAGATACCAAATTCTCAGAATTATTTCCTGCATCTTACCAGTTCTTTGTGGAAACATTAAAGGGGAAAAGCAATCTCCTGTCAGGAAGATCTTAAATCTCTGCGTGCAAGCACCAAGTCCCTGCAGAGCAGGGGTTTCACATGCTCTATCTCTGAGCCAGGCACAATCAAGTAAATGGGAAGATTTGGGAAATAACTAGTGAGTGCTTCCCTATCTGTCCATGGATGCTTGGTTGTGTGTTAGCCCTGACAAGTGCTTTCATCAGCAGTGTCATGGACAGCTTCCAGAGTTTCTCTTGATGAGCTAGTTTGATGTCATGCTTTGTTCCAAAGGCTTGCTTGTACTGTGTCTTCAGAGGAAATACACCTGTAAGGCTTTACAGAGGGTAGAAAGGGACAATTCCACTTGTGAAGACCACATTATTTTGTTGGGCAGTATGAAAAAAATAAGGGTAATATTTTCAAATCAAACTAAAGGAAAAATACCATGCATTTAGCTTTGAATTCCACAGTATCCCACACACACAATATCTAGAGGCTCTAAATTATGCTAGGTCTAATTACTGTGCATGGACAAAAGAAGAGAGTTGTCGTCTCAAGGAGATTAAATGCACTAGTTATTGCTCATGAACAAAGCTTTAGAAATTAGATGTCAGAAGTCTTTCAAAAGACTGTCACATATGGCAGCAGTCAGATAAAGAAATTGTTGTAACAAAAGCATCCTGAACTGTCAGGTCTTTTCTTTAACTTGGATGCCACCCGACATTTCATCATCATAAAAATCTGCTTTCTATAAAGCTAGTTGTGAGCCTCATTCCTTATTTTGTTTCTTTTTTCCCATTTTTCCCATCCTCCAACCTTTCAGTCAAACCTAGCTGAATCCTGCAATCCACAAGGAAAAGGAACCCTGTTTACTCAGCAGCTCAGGCTGCTGACCTTTGAAATGTTTTTACCATATTTTTGCAAGTAAACCAAGTACACCTGAGACTGGCCCTGAACTGTGGCAATGCCTGGGGTTGTTTTGACCCAAGGGCAGGACCCAGCAGTTGGCCTTGTTGACCCTCAGTCCATTTGCCTCAGTCCATGGATCCAGCCTGTCCAGGTCCCTCTGCAGAGCCTTCCTGCCCTCCAGCAGATTTACACTCCCACCTAATTTGGTGTCATCCACAAATTTATAAAGGATGCACTTGATCCAGGCATCCAGATCATCAATAAAATATTAAATTAATCTGGCCCTAATACGGAACCCTGCAGCTTTTCCATACTTCTAATAACATATCTGTATCTTAATTTAAGAGGACAAATCAGTGACAGAAAATAATCTGGCTTCTCAGCAGTAGAATAGAGTAGAACATGGCTCCTTCCATTGCCAATAAGAATGAGAAATGGAACTGCACTATTTCAAGGATATAAAAAATAGCTTTACCTTGCATTAGGTCTTTATGATTTGATCAAAAGGACAAGTGACACTAACGATATTTGGCAACTCCATCCAAACATTTCACTCCATTTCTAGAGCCAAGAACAGATCACATTAACAATGCTTCCAAGGCAGTTGATAGAAGTGCTGTGAGCACTTTATCATTCATTAGTATCCATGGCTGTAATGAGGAAGACTTCAGAAGTGGAAAAAATGAGCACAGCACTTGTGATGGTAATGGCACTGAAATGTCTTAGGTATTCAGGAGTATTCTATGATACATGACTGGTCGGATTTCCTGTGTTGGCCCACTCCTTAGCACTTAATATTTGAGAGAAGAGAAAGTGCTGATAATTCCAGTGTGGTTATATTCAAGAAGCAGTGTGACAATGGAATTAATTTTTTTGTGCCACCTATAGGATCTACTATAGTTAAGGAATCAAACCAGTCATAAAACTACTTTTAAAGGCAAGATTAAATAACAGAGAATTTAATGTGGCTCCTGAGCATCTGAAGTTCTGTAGATAGAAATGGTCATCAAATCAACTTAGCCAAAGTAGAATGATGGACCTTTAACAGATTTTGCAGTGTCTTCAATTACATGCTTCAGTGTTTTAAATGCAAGATTGAACATGACATATCAAAAATCCTGAAAGTTAAGTGATCGATCTTGTTGACTTTGCAAATACTGAATCAGAGAATTCAGTTGATTAGAACCTGTCAACAGGGTGACAGTAATGGGGGGAAAAGTGGCAGAAATCTCTTTGAAGAGCAGTGACTTGTTTTCACCTCATACAGGAAAAAATGGCAACGATTAGAGTTCACCTGGTTCTAGCCAAAGAAAAGTAAAAGTCCATTTTGTGTCCTTCACAGTTCCCACCCAAAGTCCTTTGTTAGTGATGGTGATAGAGCCTCTCATGCACAACCCTTACATGCAAACACACTTTAGAGCTGTTTAAGGTCACTGGTTTCTTGATTTCCCCATGAGAAGGGCCAGAGGACATATGCAATAGTACAACATGCCTCCTGAAGGTGAGCAAAAATCCTCCTGTGATTCTGAATTCAAATGTTTGGTTTGTATCAACAAAAAGAAACTTACCATGAAATACTTGTGTTAAACTCTGAAGGTCTGAAGTTTTGATTCTAGTTCCTTGTTTTATTTTCTGATTCTAAGTAGGATCACAAAAGGTTGTCCAAAGCTATATAAGGAGGAAAGCAAACTTCATTGGTCAAGATGGTTCAACACCCAGGAGAAACATCCAAAATTCTGAATCTGGGCTGTGACAGTTTAGAGCTTATTCTCCCATTAATTTCTCTAAATACAAAGACTTTTGAGATTTCTGTGCCTGTTCAGCATGCTCCTGTGGAAAAACAAATTGAAGAAGGAGAAGTAAGAATGAGGTAGGACAATCAACTTCCTAAACTTAGATAAAAATCAAGTTTCTGACTTATCGTGGCTTTTACATGAAGTTCACTCCACTACAGAGCCCTGTGGCATTGTTTGGCCAGGATGTTTTAAATAATTCAATGCCCACAGATAGGTTGGTGTTAGATAGGTTGGGGTTCAAAAATATTTCTTTTCAAATTATTTCTTTTGAAAAAATAATGCAAATTATCGTGTTAGCTGTGGTTGATGAACTCTGAAAAATGTTGGTCATTGCTTAATGATCATCAGCATTATTGCAAATATGGTTAAATTTTTGGCTGGCTGAGAATTCTATTGATTCATAGACATAAGACCCCTCCTGCACATATGTAAATAACCTGTCTGCAAAAATATAAAGTGATTTTTTTTCATTTCTTCAGTGGGATGGTACAGTAAATACATTTTTTCTTACTATCTATGCTGTAATATACTCAAGTATTTCAATAGAATTATAAAATAAATCAGTGAATTTCTAATAGCTGCCTTTAGGTGAATCTTACATGAAGATTATGGCAAATCTAACAAAATAGAATGGATATTAGGGCTATTTGGGAGACAGTAATTTCCTGTATGTTGAGAGACAAATGTATACTAGCTTGTGGTTTCCAAACAAGTGAAATAAGTCACAGCACAATTTTTCATCTCTGTCTGTGTTTTTTGTTAAGGAAGTATGTCTTAAAATAGCAACAAACAAAAATGGCTGCAATATTTATTCTGCACTGGTCAAGTAACTGCATAAGAACAGTGCTGGATCTGGCTTAATAATTTTAGCTCCAAGAATTCCCCATGTCTACAGTGTATAATAGGTAGAAATATCACAAGTACCTTGAAGTAAGCTGGTTCAGATTAGATGGTACCACAGGAAACTCTACCTGTGCAAGTTCAGCTGAACTTATTCTTGGCTGGAAGCTGCTCTGCACGTGTTTCACTGGAAAATGTAGCTCAGCCTGAGCAACTGAGAACTGCTCAGGCTTGGACAGTATTTTTCTGAAGAGAACAATGGCTCTGCACATTTTGTCATATTAGCTGCTTATAAATCCAGAATTTACAACATCACCAAGAACTGAGATCAGGACTTGGCCAAAGTTATTATGTGGGTAAGTACATTTTAAAAGGAGAATTTTAATATTTTTCTATTCTGTAAAAATCAAAGCAAGCTGAAGTTAACGTGCTGTCTTGGTATTGGTGCTGAAATGAGAATGCCAGCTCTTCCACTCTCCTCACTATCCAGCTTCCAGATGTGGCTGCCTTCCAGGGATGTCTCAGCATTTGCCTCACATCTTTGCAGGGTGTTATAAGCCCAGCCTGTGGGCAGCACAGGAAGTGCTTCTTCCTGCTCTGATATTCCTGTTATGATAAGCAGCCAGAGCAGCAGAGTGCCTACTGGCAGGCACAGTGCACTCCAAGCATGGCTGGAAAGGAATTACAGCCCATGGCTCTGCAGCAGTTCAGCTACCAATGGCCTTCCATAATTAAGGCAGAAAACCAGCCATGCTGGGCTTTGGTTCTGTGTTCTTTCTAATTTCTTTGTGTGCAACAAAATGAACCTTAACAAAAGAGCCAGAGCTTTTAATTTTAGAGGTACTACACTTCTTCAATGGTAAGACCCTCTTGTTATTGACATTGGTTTTAAGTCAATATTTTAGCTGGACAGCAAAAAATGCAATGCCACCATGTCTTTGAAATGATTTCTTCAAAGTTTTCATGTATGTGTAGAGTGACTGGTTTTTAGGAAGAGTCAGAAAAGATATAAAAATCTTCTAAGCATTCAGACATATACATGCACATTCATCCCTTTTTATTATTCAGTTGTTTTAGGATTGTGTAGAGAGAACTAACTTGGAAGAATATCTCTGGTTGAGAAACTAGATATGTATCTAGTAAACATCTGCCAGGAGAAAAACTCAGCTGAAACAAGTCTGGACTTTTTGTGTCTGGACAAATGACAAAAAAAATATAATAGATGTGAAAAATATATAGTTCTTGCTTTATTATGCATCTATTCCAGACGAGTGTAAATTTTTTTGGTGAGACTTTCTGTGCCTAAGCCTTTCAACAATCAAATGAGTAAAGGTTTTGAAGGCTGCATTCCCAGCTGGGATGTATCGGCTATGTACCAATGGAGCTGTGCAAGCCTAAAGTGCTAAGGATATGGCCATGTGTTAGTAAATGTCATAAATCTTTAATATAACTACCTTGTATAGATATATTAGATAGTTATACACGATCTGCTTTTCATGGTATGCGGTGTACTTGGGTTTTGGCTGTTAATGAAGGTGGAGTGATATTTCACACCTGAATTTCTAAGAGGCTTATGAAACCTGAAAGCACTGCTGTAGAACAACACATTATTTCTGAAATGAAATTCACATCCTACTGTAATCACATTTTTCATATTGTGGTTCTCTGATCTATGACATTCCTAGCAGGACCCACTGCACTTAATACTGCTGCAGAGATCTGTCTGTACCACAGTAAAACTCAGCAAACATATTAATAAATCAAAATAACATCAACTGTGGAGTCCACATCTGTACACACACAGAGAGAGGTATCAAAAAACAGGTGAGCTCATTTCTCTTAGCCACTTCCTTGTTTTACATTTTCCCTAAAAGATGATGCAGGACTTGTCACTTCCTAATTAGAAAAGTGTAATTCTGCTTTCCCACAGGCTGCTGCATTCTGTGTGGGAAGCTGTCTGTTCCATGCTGGCCATGCTGCAGAGGGTCCAGGACAGCCAGGTCTCCAGGGAAGCTTGTCCCACCAGTTATTCATTCACAGGGCAGATCTGAATGGGCACAGGAATGGGGCATGTAAGCAGTAGCAGTTTGGGTCTGAAATGACTAGTGACTAAGGAGATTCCTTCTGGTCTGTGCCAGGTCCCAGCAGCCCAGCATGTAACCTTGTGCTGTGCTTTCCTCTTGTTACAGTCCTGGTTCATTAATGACCAAGCAAAATGCTTCCTTACAGCTGTCACCCTGCATGGCTCTTTGTGGGCACCTGTGACAGAAAGAGATGGGGTCCAGACCTGAGGCCCTTAACACCAGAGCAGTGCTGCATCTTCCACCCCTTCACTCCGTGAGTAAAAACTTGCAGATCTTCAACACACCTCACTCCTACCCTGCTTCAGTCCTACTTACACCAAGTGTTAAAATCCTCTTTGAACCCTGTCCTTTGAACTGCCATGAGGAGCAAAAGGCTCCAGACTGCTGACCCGAACTCTGGCCAGCACTGAAGGAACATGGTCAATTAATTTCACCCTCTGTGAGTTTCTCCTCTGCTAGACAAAGCTACAGTGTATTATTAAACCAAAGACAAACTTCAAAACATATCCACTCCTTGCATGAAACTACTAAGCCTTTTCTAAGCTAGGAAACACAAGAAGAGCTGATTGTAGCATGACTTATGTAAGCAATGCAAGGTGCAGAGCAGCCAGAACAAAGTGATGTCACTCAGCTTGCACAATGTGTGGTTAAATGTAGGCACTGCACTGATTTATGGATACCTGCTAGACACTAAATTTAGAGTATGTTCTTGGGGTTTTTCTAGGGGCAAGCCATGGCTGCAAACATGTCCTTGTGATCTTGTCATCACTCCTGCAGGAATCTGGTTCTGGCCT
This sequence comes from Toxostoma redivivum, assembly GCA_013397375.1. Lineage (NCBI taxonomy): Eukaryota > Metazoa > Chordata > Aves > Passeriformes > Mimidae > Toxostoma > Toxostoma redivivum. The sequence continues at coordinate 163,064 of VXBI01004750.1, forward strand.
CTGCCTGGCTGTGTTCAGCTCACTAATGATTCAGACAGCTTGTCTGTCTGTCTGTCTGTGTGCAGGAGTTGGTGTGTGTGCTTGCATGGGGAGCAAGGTCTATTTTATGGGCAATATACTCTCTTTCTCTTAAGTGCCTGTATGATACTGCACAGTATTAGGACAGGATGATTTTTTTATATGGGATTTATTGCTTTATCTTTATAAATATTAATTGCTCTATCACTGCATCAGATTGTTCCTGTCTAGATGAGATTCAAAGTGCTGTAATGATTTCTTATCATATCTAGTGGAAAGTGAAGGATCTGGTTTTCACTTTCACAGCCGTAAAGATGGAGTTAAATGACTGGAGAAATAATAATATAAAACCAGTCAAATCCCTCAGTTTCTTGCCAAGAAATAAAAGCAATATCTAAGAGTCATATTTCAAGATAAGAGTTGGCTGGGTATGTGCTCTTTTTTATTTGGAAAGAAATTCCCAGATAGTGCTGTTTTTATGCAGCTTGAGAAACATGCTCAGCGTGCTGCTGTGCAGCTTTTGGATGATTTCAGTTTCTATAAAAAGGAGGTGATCTCATCCTCACTACTTAAAGATGCATCACCCTATCTTTTCCCCTTGGCCCAGCACAAAGGGGAATTTGAATTTATGAAGCCTAAAGTGACTATTAAAGGATTGACCTGACTGACAATGGCATTAATGTTAACCTCTTCACTTCCAGCCTGTCCAGACTTGTGTCCTGGCACTGACAGCAGGAATTGAGATCCATGCAGGACATGTGTGGTACAGCAGAGACACTGCATTCCCTCTGAGCTCAGGAATCACTCATGTGTGGCAATACCTGGGGGCAGACAGTGTGGGCATGCTCAGCTCTAGGAAAAGAGGTGGGGATAGACTACCTCATGCCTTCCCTGGTTAGACTATGAGAGAACTGGTATTCCCACAGAAGGGAGTAATGCTATATTAGAGGCATTTATCAGCCTATTTACCAATAGCAAAGTAGAGTTGGAACCCTGAAGTTATATTCTGGCATGACCACTAGGATGTGATTTTCAAAAGCACATATTTAAGTCTGTGAGAAATGCTTCAGGTGAAGTTATACATTTGAGGCCAAATACTGAAAGTTCTTTAGGCTCCAGAAACTTCTTGGTGCTAAATTTAATTTGAGGATTTCAGAATTAAACTCAAAGCATTTGCCCTGACATTCCTTTCTTTTGCACATGTGTATGCAACGAGGCAGATTGGTGATGATCTGTTGCACTTTGGCTACCGGCTTGCATTTTCATGACACAACAGTGTTTTTTTTGCAGGATCATTTAGTAAACCTCATCTAATCACTAAGAAATTTTTTAAAAAGGAGTGACACATATTGTGCTGAGAAAAAAAATTGTGCAGAATGGTGCATTTGATGTATAGACCTTTGTGTATTCTACAAAGGTTTCTCATGAAGCCAAAGCTTAAGAGAAGGTGGACTGGAATGCAGAAAGGGCCAACAGTGCTGTACTTATAGCACTTCATAGCTAAATATTCAGCTTTCTATCTTACCATTGCTTTGTTCCTACCTACCATTGACAGCACACACCTCAAAATGCAGTCCAGCCCTGTATTTATATTTCAATCCCTTCTATTGCATTTCTTCTAAAAAAAACCTCCTTAACTTCATCCAGTATTTTTAAAATAAGCTATAACAGATGACAAATTGTCCTGAACACAACAGGTGTCCTTACATGACAGAAAGGTTTAAAAATCTTTCCAGTGCCTTATAGAAAAGTATTACAGAATTCTTTGGGTTGGAAGGGACCTTAAAGATCATCTAGTTTCAAACCCCTATCATGGCAGGGGGCAGGGACAGTCTTCTTTTTTTCCCATGGTTTGTTTCTTTCTTCCTTTCTTCTTCCTTCCTTCCTTTCTTTCTTTCTTTCTTTCTCTCTTTCTCTCTTTCTTTCTCTCTTTTTTTTTTGTTTATATGGTGTGGCTTTTTGTTTGCTTTTTTTGGGGGGGGAATATGTTTGTTTTTTTAAGCATGAATCTTTGAGATTGATTCTAATCAATGCAGTTTGGGCATCTCAATTTACCTCAGCCAGCACTATGCTTGGAAAGGTCGCTCTATATCAAAACTAATTTTCTCCTGCCTTTAAGCTCAGGCTCAGATCTTGCTGCCAGGCGCAGCACTTCTCATTAGGGGGTATCACTGCTTATGTATTACATCAGAAGAGAAACCTGACATGGAAGAGTAATTTCAAAAGGAATAATTTTATACCATGACTAGTAGATGCTGATGTTACGATTTTGTTCAGAGAGGGAAGAGGGAAGCTGTGGATCACTTTTGCACAGGGCCTCTTTTTTCTTAGGTTTCTTATTTCTCATTCCTCAGAGAGCTTAAGAAGCTTTCCAAGCACTCCCTAAATGATGTGATTTCACATAATAGAGAAATAAACAGAGCAATTAAAAGGTACTCAAATAATAATTACAAATAAAAATACTTCACATATGAAAAATGTCTTTCAACAAAATCTTTCCAAACCCCATTTTTTTTAGCATTAACAAGATCTCAAATATTTCTTAAAGGAAGAAGAACAGTGTTCCCAGTATGGGACTTGCTGGTAAAATACAGCTGCTGTCAGGGTGCAAAGCCCAGCTATGCAGTATGGTCCTGTAATATTACAGTTTAGAAAGGAAGCCATGAGGATTCTGCAAGTTAAAACACAGGCTGAGGTGCTGGGAGTAAAACTCTGAATGATCTCAGCTCAGAGTTGGCCAGAGCTCAACAAATTACAGCTCTGAGAAGTCTTCAGTGACTGGCAAGGGTTAGCAGGCAGGAACATTCTTCTGTGCTGCTAGCACTGCAATGAAACAGCAGATCCCATCAGATCCCAAGTAAGGCAATCCTGCTGATCCTTTTCTAGGAATGATAACAGCAGGGAACAGCTGCTCTGTTAAAATCACGAATCACAGAACAGTTTGGGTTGGAAGAGACCTTAAAGATGAACTGTTCCACCTCCTGCCATGGCCAGGGACACTTTTCACTATCCCAGGTTGCTCCAGGCCCTGTCCAGCCTGGCCCGGGACACTTTCATGGTTTGGGCAGCCACAGCTTCTCTGGGCAACCTCCGTCATCCTCACAGGGAAGAATTTCTTGCTAACATCTGATCTAAACCTACTCTCAGTCAATTAAAAAACATTCTCCTTGTGTAATGTAGCTAAATGTTTCTTTTCACTGCAAATAAAGGTGTGTTTATGACAAAAAAACTCATTACTTGACCTTATTTTCAGGCCTGAAACTTGGATTTTTTTGCTTTTGCTACAAGCACTGAAATCTAAGCTAAAAGTGGATTCTTACCCTCCACCAATTACCCCACTCCCCACATCTGAGGTAGTTTGTTTTGGGGGTTGCTGGCAGAAAAAATTACAAAGAAACAAACTTTGAAGCAGCAAACTTTGTTCAAGTTCAGAAAAAAGAATGTATGAAAAGAAGTGAAAGAACCAAAGTTCAATTTCCAAAAAGAGTGCCTAAATTAGAATTCCATATTATTGAAATGTCACTTGTTGAATATTATTTTGTCTAGGGACATTTTGACCTATGAAGAATTGGGACTTCTCCTTTTATGCTAAAGGCACAACCTCTCTTCAGAGCATTTGGCATTTATGGATTGTTGAAAACCTGGATGAAGAAATCCTGAGACAGGATGCCTCTTAAAATTGGCATCCCATTTTACTGTGCAAATGAAATGCTGTGCTGCCCAAAATGACACTAAACCAGGTACACAATAAAAACTCCCCCCCATTTATCATGTGGATTGTAAAACAGAGTAAATCTATTGCTCAAAAGACTTATTAAAGGAAAAGATAAATATAAGAAGAATGGATTTCCTGAGTGGGTTATCCCTCTACCTTTCAAAACAGTCATTCTCAGGTAAGCTTAAAAGATCTCTGAGATGCCTGAAGCAGGACCTCAGGAGAGATCCTCTGAAAATAGGAGAGAACCTCTGAAAATAAGGGATTTTTGTGGTCAACCTAAAAGCTTCATTGACATTCAAGAAAAATTGGAAATCTGGAATATAAATGGAGATGGGAAGGTAGCCTTGGGCACTACCAAAGCCTAAGGCTATGCATACTCCAAGTCCATGGTTCTTGCTTTTATTTCCATTTTAAATGAAAGTGTAACTCTGTTTGACTAAAACAACTTCTTTGAGGGTTTTTTTGCCATTTAAAATTAATTCCACAGACCTGAAAAGTAGGCATGCTATCAACTTCTTTGGCAGTACATATTCGAAGCCAAAGCAGTGCTGCAGATAAAGCAGGTGGGTGTTAGGAAAATGGGGGTTTATCTTCTCCAAAACTGAAATGCCAGTGTGAACCAGGTATTGTCAAGTGCCAGAGGGCAGAAGCCATCCCAGTGAATTAGGAAAAAGACAATCAACCTCTTCAGAAAATCGCAGCTTATTTGATGCAGCTTGCAGTTGACCCTGAATCAGCAATGCTATTAGGCACCAGTATTTGTTTGCCATGAGGAAAATGAAAAAAACAAGGTTCTTTTCCCCTGTTTTTCACAGCTTTTCCTCGTTTATCACAAAATAAGAATGACATTGATGATGCATTTTTGAAAGTTGTTATGAGCTTGTTATGTCAGAATCCCTATCTGAGACTCCTGAAGTACACAGTCTAAGGATCAATGAACTGAAGCAAAAGACTCCAATACTATTCAAATGACACTTTAGTGACTGCATTTTTCTCTAATTGCAGAATCTCTAAAATACATTATGTTACATTACCTGAATAATGATTTTTAAAAATAATTGTGACTCACATCCTAAAATTATGAATCTTTAATAGGTCTGTTCAATTGTCAGTTGAACAGAAAGCATGAAATGGTATAAAGGGCACCTGAATTTTAAAGAGAAAGAGCTGTTTAGTACCCATGAGAAGCACAGTTTTAAGCTGTTGTGAGCTCTCACTTATATTAACTGAAAATGCAGCTACCCCACACTTCCAGGAATTAGTTCTTAGCCTTCTAGTGCTTATCTAAAGCAATCCATTATAAAAATGGCATATTCAAACATTCACTTTGTTTTGATTTTATGAAAGTAGACTATAGTCATAAATTTGACAAATAAAACAATACATTAATTACAGCAGTAAGTCTAATATCTCTCTGTTTAACATCTCCATTAATACTCAGATGGGAGGAAGAGTGAACCCTTGGTAGGTCTGCATATGACACCAAGCTGGCAGGAGTTGCTGATGCACCAGAGCCTCATGCTGCCTTCCAGAAGGACCTTGACAGGCTGGAGAAATGGGCCAATAGGACCCCAGGAAGTTCAACAAAACTTGCAAAATTCTGCCCCTGGGGAAAAAGCAGCTGAGAGGGAGAAGGACACGTTGTAGACAAGGAGCCCCTGGGTATCCCTGTGAGCACCAGGCTGAACACATGCCTGCAGTGTGCATTCCTGCAAAGAATGATCTTCCTGGACTGCATTAGACAGAACATAGCCAGCAGGTGGAGGGAGGTGATCCTGCTCAGTGCTGGTGAGTCCACACCTGGAGTGCTGTGTCCAGTTCAGGCTCCTCAGTACAAGAGAGACATGAACACAATGGAGAGAGTTCAATGAAGGGCCACAAGGCTGATGAAGGGACCAGAGCCCCTCACAGGGGTGGAAAGGCTGGGAGCTGGGACTGTTCATCCTAGAAAAGAGATGGCTTGGGGGGATCTCACCAATGTGTTCAAATCCCTGAGGGGAGAGTGAAAACAGGATGGAAGCAGGCTCTTCTCAGCAGTGCCCAGTGCCCAGCAGAGGCCAGGGGCACACACTGAAACACAAGAGGGTCCCTCTGAACATCATGAAATGTTTTTTGTTGTGTGGGTGACTGAGCAGTGGGCACAGGTTGCCCAGAGGAGCTGCAGAGTCTCCATCCTCGGAGACATTTAAAAAACCAATGGGTACAGACCTGGGTAACCAGCCCCAGGTGATCTGTCTTGAGCCCAGGGACTGGACAAGATGATTTCCAGAGGGCCCTGCCACTTCAACCATTTTCTGAGTCTGTGTTAGTGTTGAACATAAAGTTTTAAAATGTATACTTTTTCATATCCAGCTGATAGTGATTAATCAGTTCCATGGATCTCACAGAGCTGATTCCCTCTTCATGAACTGGCTGACTCCATCTTGGATAGCAAGCAGGATTAGAGGAAGCCATTCTGAGTTTGTATTCCAGGGAGAAGCAAGGGGTAAACCTTTCTTGAAAGATTAAATCACGTCTTTTGCTTACTTTCTACCACCACAAAACTAAAGTCTACACTCATAACATAGTGATGTTGACCTAGAAAAAATACTAGTCTGTCGGAGTCTAAGACATCCCTTTGGGAGTCCAGAGTTGCTGAGACCCTGGTCAGGGGGCTCTGAGACCCTGGAATGATGCCCAAAACATCTGTGGGTTTGATTATAGCCCTTGAAACAAATTAGCAGCTTTATTTGAGAACCTAAAAGTCACAGAAGTTTAAGTAGTGTTATCATAAAGTGAAAATATAGATTTTAGGATTTTTGGGAATGGGAATTTTAGAACACAAGATGGAGGAAAAAGCACGTGTTTGGTCTTTCTTTGTTCTTCTTCTTCATCTCCATTTTCTGTTGTGGAGTTGGCACTTTTGGATTGGTGTAGAGTAGAAGTTCACTGTCTAACATAGATGATAGTAATTGGGAAATAATTGTAAACATCATGTACGTAGTTTTAGTATAAAAAGATAACACCACCCTGAGGGGCAGAGAGTGTGCCATGGCTGCCCTGCAAGACAGACCTCGCTGGGCTGAGAGAAAATATTACAGATAAGAAAATAATAAACAACCTTGAAACCGAGAAAACTAAAGAGCTCAGATTTATTCCACCTCGGGCACACGAACTGCCAGACAAGAACTTTTACACATCTCAGGGAAAACACTAAATGGATTCCGAGACTAGTCCACATTCATTATGTGTTAAAATTAGAAGAAGTGGGGAGTACCATGAGTATGACACTTAAATGTGAGGCCCAAAGCTATCCTTAATCCAACTCTCCTGTTACCCATGCTGTTTGCATGGAGTAGCCCAAGTATGTTTAGCTCCTACTGGGAGTTTAATCTCTTCTTCACATGGTCTCAACAGCTGTTTTTAAGTTCATGGAAGTATCAAGGAACAGCTAGCATCTTGTTTTTAATGTATGTTGTAAACTTACCTATGGCACTGTGTTTAAAATGCATTATTAAGCAAGTAAATAATTATTTGCTCACCAAATTAAAGGACATTCCTAAGGTAATCAGATGCAAAACTCCCTTGCTGCCCAGGTCCTCCTCTAGCCCATTCTCAGTTATATTTAGCTCAGATTACTTAATCAAGGGAGGACTCTTGAGATGGAATGTGTTTCTCAAGCCTGTAAATATATTATTTCACTGTGATGAAATACAAGTTCATCATTCAGGACACAATGTACATATCCTAAGTGTTGCCCAGGGATTAAGAGGATTTATGAGCAGATAGAGCTCTGTCTGGATACTGCCTTTAATATGCCTGCAAGTCCAAGCAGTGATAAGCTGCAAGTGTTTAAGCTGGGTAAAGCTCTTGTTGTGTTGCCTAATTAAACCTCTCCTGGTGTCACCTTTATTACTCTTGATGATATCTTGCAGACAATTTGAACTGCAAATTGGTGAGTTCTGCCTAGATTTTGGTAATTGATAATTATAAGCTTTTTGGGTCATATTGGAGAAGGTGTTTTATAATCCTGTTGGTATGATGGTCACAATATCATCAGCAAAATCCAAATCATGCTCGCTGTTGTTAAGCTATCTGGTGCTATATAAGCCAATTGATAAATACTTTCTCATATAATTCTCATTATCCCTTCTCATAATGAAGCAGGCAGTGACATAAAGGTGAAACAAGACCTTTTCATTTGACACTCAGCTCTGTTAAACTGTTCATTGAAGCTATGTTTACTTAAAATAAAAAACTATGACTTGCTAGAAGAATTTTCATGTCTATTATTTTTCTTGGATTTCAAAATGACATTGATACTAAAGCCTGTCAAAAGCTTTCTTTAAATATGTGAAGTTTGGTGGTTTTTGCTATTCAATTATCTCTGATGACTATTCTTAGGGTAAAAATCTGGTGGGGCCCTGGTTTTCTGGAAAGAGCCATATCTTGATCTTTCTTTACTTTCATTTTAGTTCATTAATTCTTTTCAAGTTAGTTCTGTCTTTGGAGAAGACTGAAGGGACCCCAAGACCTTCATAGCTCGTGCATATGCTTATGTCATCCTTGGCATTTTGAATGAAGTGCTGCTTTCAGGTTGATGAGAAAGTTTCCTGTCTCATAGGATTTGAGTGATTTTACTGATAACTTCACCAATTCCAGCTTTTTGTGACTGTTTTTTTTAGAGCTTTTTCTCTTTGCCTGAAACTATAGTGGTTTTACATTGTATAAAGCTTTTTCACAGCTCTGCTTGTGATGTGAAATGATTTGGGCTTTGACTACAACTGCTGACTGACAGCATCATTGATTTTTCATGCTGCTTGCTAGTGTTCCATCTCTTAAGCATGATTTGTCCATAGGCTTTTTTTTTCTATTTCTAACTTTCTTTCTGTTTATTTGTAACAGGTCATCCAGTTGATATAAACTTGTCACTCAGAATTTTGCTTAATTAAGTGATTTACATTATGGCTTTCAGAAACCTTTTCAGTTTCTGTAATAGTGTTGACTCACATATTTGTTTTTCCCAATTTTTCCTCCAGTATATGTTATACAGGGGTTTTACTCCTTCTTTCCCCAGAAAACATTTTTGAGACTTGGGTGTTAGGTTCAGCATGCACCTCTTTTTCCATTGAACTTTCTCTGCCTTCACTCATCAAACTTCAGATTTGTTTTTCCAGAAAAAGGTTGCAATTGTTAAGGCTTCCTCAGTATGAACACAACAAAGATCCTAGGCCAATTACCTATTAACTGGACTGATCTAACCATCTCCAAAGTTACTCTTTGGTACAACTTTCTACTCCTTTTGTTATGCTTCTTTGTTAACTTTTTTGCCCTCTGTACAATGTTTGAGCTTTGAGGATTTATGTTCTTTTTTTAAAAATTTAATCTTAAAATTACCATACATGAATGAGTTCTGCTTTCCCATCAATCCTCGTAAATGCCCAAACATTCCTGGAGATCTGTAGTGAAACTTCAGTGAAGTTCTCTGGATTAATTACAGCTGTGTGTTTTCAGGGGGCTGACTTTAACACAAAGCAATTGGCTGTTCATCTTCACAGCTGCTTGTTTAGTCCTGAGAAATGACAAGCACAGGGACAGGAGCATCATGGAGAGTGGGAACACCTCTCCAAGTTCCAGCACTGGTGCACCAGCCTGGAATGTTTGTAAGTAAGAGTAGTATGAGGAGATGAGTGGTAAGAAGAGATGATCCTCTGGTAGCACTGGCAGTCAGGATCTGAAGACAGCTCCAGCCTTGAGCACTGACCTTGCCACTGCACAGTTTTTTTGTCTGTGCCATGGCCAGTGTTCTATGGAAGCCTCATCAATCTGTAGCTGCCTTCTGCATTGGGAACACTTTGCTCTGAGCACCATAATTAATGTTAGTCCTACTGAGTCTTGCTTGACTTAAAATATACAAGTTTATTGTCATCTGCTCATGGCTTTTATCAGCCCCTTAACACTCATGGTAATTTCCTCCAACAGCCTTGGAACACATTCCTACCATTTCTGCCACCTCATAACTTTGTACAGCTTTTGTACCTCATAACTTTCACCTTGCACTCAGCTTTCTATAGGCCTCACACCTACTTTAGTTTGGTTTTAAACTGAAGGATTCTTAACACCAAATTCCCCAGTAGCTTTTGCAGTCTTTCCAAGCTTGCCAAAGAGAAATCCCATTTATTTTAGCAAGATGCTTGCCACAGTGCCTATCTTATTGTGATCCTGCTTCTTTGTTCCTACTGGCATAGTCTGTGAGCTCATGACTGAACTGGACAACCACTGCATTTGAGCTTCCTACTCTCAGACAATCTGGTTTGTATGACTTTGACCAAGCCAAAATTCCTCCTATTACAGAGAAGGGTAAGCACTCTCACTGGGGCTGTGCATATTTCAAAGAAGGAATAGTGGGTGTGTGGAGCAGCATGACTCCTCTCCTAGAAGGAAATGAGAAGGGGTTTGGGCTGGGGTAGAGTTAAATTTCCTCTCAGTAGTTGGTAGTGTCAGTGTTTTGGATTTGTGCTGGAACAGTCCTGATAACACAGGGGTATTTTAGTTACTGCTGAGCAGGGCATGCACAGAGCCAGGGACTTCTCTGCTCTTCTCCCACCCCACCAGGGAGGGCCTGGGGGGCACAAGGAGCTGAGAGTGGACATGGGTGGGACAGCTTTTCCCAGCTGGCCACAGGGACATCCCAGACCATGAGGTGTCATGGTCAGCATACAGAGCTGGGAGGAGAATGGAGGGAGATATTTGGAGTGATGATGTTTGTTTTCCCAAGTCACAGTTGTGTGTCATGGAGCCCAACTCAGGATAGCTGAACACCTGCCTGCCCACAGAAAGTGGAGAATGAATCTCCTGTTTGGCTTTGCTTGTGTGCATGGCTTTTGCTTTTCAAACTGTCTTTATCTCAAAGCACCAGATTTCTCACTCTGACCCTTCCAATTCCCTCTTCCATCCCACTGGAGGTGGGTGAGCAAGTGGCAGCATGGGTGAGCTGGTGACGGGTTAAACCATGACAGAAGGTTACAGTCCTTTTCTAGTGCTCTATCCTATCTGCTTAAAGAAATGAAAATAAATTAAACATAGCATTTCTTTTTTTTATTATTTTATTTTTTATTAGCAGAGACAGTTTGGAAAAACTTAAAGATACATTTTAAACTCAAAATGTCAGACCCAGATCACCGAAAGTTACTGGAAGTATTAAATGGATTTGTCAGGGTTAACCCACCTCCAGCTGCATCCCATTTTCCCTTCCTAGAGTTAATGATATATGCTACAGCTCCAAACTTCCAACAAAAAATAATTTTTTTCATATTTCCTCTAGAAAATAGATACATGTAATTCATACAGCAAGTTCAGCCAAGTTCCTTATCCAGTATGAAAATTAGAGCTGCTCATAAAGATACCTTGGGAANAGTGATGATGTTTGTTTTCCCAAGTCACAGTTGTGTGTCATGGAGCCCAACTCAGGATAGCTGAACACCTGCCTGCCCACAGAAAGTGGAGAATGAATCTCCTGTTTGGCTTTGCTTGTGTGCATGGCTTTTGCTTTTCAAACTGTCTTTATCTCAAAGCACCAGATTTCTCACTCTGACCCTTCCAATTCCCTCTTCCATCCCACTGGAGGTGGGTGAGCAAGTGGCAGCATGGGTGAGCTGGTGACGGGTTAAACCATGACAGAAGGTTACAGTCCTTTTCTAGTGCTCTATCCTATCTGCTTAAAGAAATGAAAATAAATTAAACATAGCATTTCTTTTTTTTATTATTTTATTTTTTATTAGCAGAGACAGTTTGGAAAAACTTAAAGATACATTTTAAACTCAAAATGTCAGACCCAGATCACCGAAAGTTACTGGAAGTATTAAATGGATTTGTCAGGGTTAACCCACCTCCAGCTGCATCCCATTTTCCCTTCCTAGAGTTAATGATATATGCTACAGCTCCAAACTTCCAACAAAAAATAATTTTTTTCATATTTCCTCTAGAAAATAGATACATGTAATTCATACAGCAAGTTCAGCCAAGTTCCTTATCCAGTATGAAAATTAGAGCTGCTCATAAAGATACCTTGGGAAGTGTTTCGGAGAAAAATGACTTGCCCATAGCCCTTAACACAGATGATCAAAGCAGCTCTGTAACTTGCCAACAGAAAAGGAATTAAACAAAAAATCCACCAAACAAACACTTCTCAACAAACAAAAATTTTACAGGAAATGTTCAGCAGCCTTTGTCTAGGCCAGTTACAATTTCCATCTCATCTGCTGCCTGCTGCTGGAGAGCCTATGCAAAGCACAGGATGTGCAGAGAAGGCACTAGAGGACAAGGGGGTAGCACAGGACTCTCCCTCCTCAGGAAAGGTCTTTTTACATTGACAATTGTATTGCTTCAGAAAGGAGAAAGGAGGCAGCAAGGCTTAGAAGACCATGTAATACCCTCCTGCCCCTCCTTCTGGCATCAACAAGGCTGATCTCACAAAATTCAGAAACAGTGTAGAATTACAGTGCACTGAAAAACTACAAGAACAGGCTGTTTATGGGAGCTGTTGAAACATGTGGAACATGCTCACCTGTTCTGGAAGCTGTTAGAGCTATTTTAAGAGGAGCTCTGATTCCCACAGTGCATCTTTATGAGCTGCATAAAACAATGAGCTGCTTTATAGCTTTACAAGTGCTTGAGATGAGGCTATCCCCAAAAAGTAACATGTTTATGGGCCTATTCTCTCAGGCCTTGTCAGAGGAACTTGCTGGTAAATGGCTGTAGGCAAAGTCAAGATTCTGCTCAGGAAAATGCTTTCCAGGAAAGGGAGTGCAGTGCAAGCAAAGTGAAACCTCCTTACAAACCAAACTTATCATTGCTCTTGACATTGCAGTGTGTCAATTAAGTGAGGAGGGCAACGACAGAGCACTTCATCACCCACTTCAGAGAGCCGAGGACAAGAACAGCTTGGCAAGGCACACACACAGAACAGCTACCAAATGCTGACTCAGGCATGCAAACAAGGCAAAAAAACCCTCCCTGAATTATTTCAGAAAAGCTGACAGAAAACGGCTGTTTTGAACAACAGCTCAGTCATCCAGCTGTGCCAGAAATGCATGTCTCCATAACAAGACATGAAAGGGCTGGGATGTTCCATTACTGAGATTCCAATTAGCTAAAATGGGGACAAAATTGTTTAATACTTAAGCTGATTCAATCAACAGTCTCTAAATTTAAATGCCAGACTAGTAATCATTTCAAGCATGTTCTCAGCCATGCAGTTGTGACAGACTGAGGATGAGCCAATTCAGAAGATGCATCCAGTGAAGCTGATCAAGAGCTGGTTGACGTATATCATTTGATTTCTATTTTTGCTTCTCTCTTTTCTGTCAATCACTTGTGTGTTGAGAATTCACAGTGATTTACCCATCAATGCCAAGACTAACTACAATTAACACACATAAAGGTATTTCTTACATACCAAAAGCAAAATCTTTTTATTTGCATTTTTCTAGAAATCTGGGCATGTGACCTCTCTGCTGGCTTTTGTAGCTAGCTCACTGTGGTTATGAACTCACGTAGCTGGAATTGTCCACTCTGTTCACACCATGAGTCACCTTAGTTATTTAGTCTGGCTTTACTGGAGGAACAGCCTGAAAGAACTGGGAAAATCCCACTGAAAAAATTACAAAAAACCTGTTAACAGTAAGACTTTCTCTCTAAACCAGCTAGTTAATGATTGCTTTGTATCTTTCACCTCTCAACAGCTGCTGCAGTTTCACTGTACAGTTTCCAGCCATGAGAGAGAGGAAAGAATAAACTTTGTAGCCTGACAAAACAGTCTCTTCATATCTAAAATATCAGAAATCTCCCTTTTCAAAATATCCCTTAGCTGCTTACTACAGGTTTTTGTGCATGAGAATTTGTACTGTGTACACAGGAATATCTTTGAACTCTTCCTGGGGTTGGCATCTGTGTTTAACTTTTAAACTGACTGATGTTTTATAGAAATGCACTGGATCTTCTGAATATGCCATTACCATTGAGAAATATTTCATGTTTATTGGTTCCAGCCCAATTAAGATTTAAGAAGTCATTAGAGATGTGACGTTTTAGTTTGTTGTTCAATTCCTCAACAATTATTCTTTACTCATCTGAAATCATGGCATATTGTGACACATGCCTACCTATTCTAGAAGATATTAGAGCTATTTTAAGATCTATTAAGAGCTATTTTTGAGACATGCAAAGCACCAGCTGTTATGTTTTGACTGATATTTTCAATTATGTCCTCATTTACATATTCATTCTAAGGGTTGAAACCCAATGATATCCCTGTGGTATTGCACAATACCATCAAACACAAACCAAGTAGCTTTCATTCTACATTATCTGATTGTTCTCCAGTACATCTTCCTAAATTATCTTTAAACTATGAAGTGACAAGTACAACCTGGAAGATGAACCTTCTCTGTCTGCCAGAGTACAATTCCCTAGGGCAGATCACTTAGCAAAAGCCATTTACTGGGGGTTTTTTTCATTAATTATATTTGCCTTTTATATGAAAATAGGACAAAAGATGCCACTTTTAGGAACTATCTAGAGCAGTGCAGAGCAGAGGATACTTTGCTGGAGGGCCAGCAATTCCAGGATTTGACTCTTCTACTGATTTCCTTTTGTCTTAGATTGCAATACAGGATGTGACCAAAAGTATGTATTCTATCACCATCTGTTAAAACCAAGTGGGGCAGTGTTCTTTATCTTTTCCACAACCCATCCTTCCTCCAGGAAGATATCTTCTGTTAATGGGCCATTGAGTCTGTCTTGGGGTGACTGTATAATGCCTGTATCCCCAAATCGTCTGTTCTGTTGGTGTTGAATATTAAATTCTACAACTTTAAGACTGGTTCCAGGAGTGAAGCAGGGGAAAAGAAGAAGTGCAGGGTTTGTTATCAGAGACTGCACCAGCTCCCCCGCATTCCTGCTGGCACTGTATTGTCTGCGGTGGACAGCCAAGGAGAGCTCCCTTTTGCTCTGGGTAGCTTCTTCTGGCTAGCTGAGGCAGAAAAACTTCCTAAATTGCTTTTCTTCCTCCTTTCCTTCTTTTTCCTGGAACTGTTTTGAACCTGCTCTGGACTGAAAACTTAGAAAGAGCACCAGGAGCTCANCACTGGACCTTCAGAGAAAAACTGCACCCTTCTACAGGAGCACTGCTTCAACTGAACCACATCTGTCATCCAGGAGGATGCAGCCACCGTTTAATTGGACTGCTACCAACACCCTGACTGATGGGGTGTCAGGTTGTATTCTGATACTGTCAGATTGTTCTTAGTAATACTTTATTTCTATTTTAATTTTCCTAGTAAAGAATTGTTATTCCTATTCCCATATCTTTGCCTGAGAGCCCCTTAATTTCAAAATTATAATCATTTGGAGGGAGGACATTTACATTCTCCGTTAAAAAAAAAAGAGTCTTGTGACTTTCTTAGCAGACACCTATCTTTCAAAGCAAGACACCTTTGTTTTTCTTTTTAGGTCTTACTGAGACCTTCTCTCTGCAATCTCAGTTCAAACTGTGCATTAAAACAGATTCTTAGTCTGGAAAGATATGATCATTAAAATAGGTTCTTGGAAAGTGAAGGGAAATGATCTTTACATACACATGAAGATAGGAGANTCTTAGTCTGGAAAGATATGATCATTAAAATAGGTTCTTGGAAAGTGAAGGGAAATGATCTTTACATACACATGAAGATAGGAGAGCACAACCAGGACTACACAAAACCACCACGTAAAATCTAACTGTATTGTTTCTTCTTCAACCTTCCAAGCAATCCTATGGCACTCACAAATAGATGATTTAATTTTATGTCACAAATCTACCAAGCTTGACTTGCATTAATAGATTTTGTTTGTCATGGGAAAAAATTTGGACACTGTATTCACTTCTGTAAGTTTCTTCTGTGTTTTGCTATTAAAAGAATTCTCCATGTCAGAAATAGGACTACAACTTTTCAGAAATAATTGAACAGCCCTTTTGCATTTTCCTGAAATATTCCTGATAATTTTATTTGGTGAAATTATAGTAAAATGTATGTTTTGTCCTAACCCAGATGCTTCACCTTATCACGTGACTTCTGGGAGAAACATCTTGGTAAGTGTCAGGTCTGAATAAGAATATGTGAAAACAAAGGGCTAAAAATAAAGCAGAAAATGAAGAAAAAAGGAGGGGAAAAATAGAAAACATTCACAAATAAGAAGAAAATACTCGCTTTTTCAATGCAAAGAAATAAAATGCAAAGTAATACAATAATGACCACAAATTCACCATGATTTGCAAGTCAACCATATGACAAAAAATTTTGAGCTGTAAAACTTGATATAGTTGTATCAGCTAAAGTGCCAGTCCAAAAACTTCAACTGCTTAGGTTACAGAAGATGAATATATGTGAAATTTTTCTGATGTGCAAAGCACCCATGTCCATAACTACACATGCAGGAGCGACCAAGCTGTTCAGGGCTCTTAGCAAAACCAATACAGCCATGACAAATTTCCTCTGGCATTGCCTGTTATGGAAACGGCTGGAGCTGCTGCTGGATGAGAGATGCACTGCTCCAGAGAAAGCATTCAAGGTTACTTTGAAGATGAATCTGAATGAGCAACTAGTCTTCCTCAAACTATGTTACTTCTAGTCATTCCTATTGGAAATAAATTCCCAATAATGAATACCTAATTCAAAATTAAAATTCTTCCATTGCCATTATTCCTAGTCCACACTTTACATATTTTCTAGATTAAATCAATACAGATTCCCTTCCTCAGTATTGTTCAACAGTGGGATTCTTTTGATTGACTTTTTTCTTTTGATGCTTAGACTGCTCAGACATGACTGTCACAGCAGGAACTTGCGCTTCACTTCTTTGTATCTCATGTAGTCATCCACCTTCTCCAGATAAAGCTGGTGAGTTATGTGGCAAACTCCACACTTACTAACAACCCATTACACACATTAACAAATGTTCATTTCTAGGCCATCACAGCCCTGGGACACAGAATAACCCTCCCAGCCTCTTCAGCCCTTTACAGGCTCACAGACCTCTCTGCCCCCTTAAACTGGGGATGTTCCTGTGAGCTGGAGCCCAGCTCGACACCTCACCTTCCCACAGGTGCCACCACTGTGCCATGGCCGTGCCAGGTCTTCCCTTCCCTTCCCTTC
>VXBI01004751.1:2140-14697 GCA_013397375.1 Toxostoma redivivum
CCCCCTCCCCCCCCACCTTCTGGTGAGAGGCAACTAACTTGTAGCCAGAAGGACTTAGCATAACAATGGGGAGAAATTCCACAGAAAAGAAAACACCATATTTGAAATAAAAAAGAAGACCCTCTTTTTGTAATGTCCCTCCAAATACAGAGCAGATTTACACAGCAGCTGCCAGAGGCCTTAGTATTGAGCATATGAGAGACTCATTAACTGACCTCCCAGATGTGAGCTAGTGTCATGATTTGGCACTGGCCAAATGCCAGGCACCCACAAAAGTTGCTCACTTGCCCTCCCCTGACACATCTGGGCAGAGGAGAGAGAAAAGTTTAATGAAAGCTTCATGAGTTAAGGACCAGGACAAAACACTCCAAGGGCAAAACAGGCTCAACTTAGAGATACATAATAAAGTGAATTTATTACTATCAAAATCAGAGGAGGATAATGAGAAAAAAAATGAGTCTTTAAAACACCTTTTCTTCCTCCAGTACCCTCCTTCCTTCCCACCAACAGCACAGAAAGACAGGGTGTGGGGATTTTGGTCAGTTCCTAGCCCGCGGTTTTCTTCTGCTGCTCAAGGAGTCCTCCCCTGTAAGACCATGGGGTCCCTCCCACAGGGCACAGATCTCCATGAACTTCCCAGCATGGTTCCAGTCTCACGAGCAGCACTCCTCCCAAAACTGCTGTGGCATGGGTCACTCTTCCATAGGGNATCCCCCATGGATCCCCATGGGCTGTGGGTGGATCTCTACATTCCCCTTGGATCCCCATGGGCTGTGGGTGGATCTCTGCATTCCCCTTGGATCCCCAGGGGCTGTGGGTGGATCTCAGCATTCCCTGTGGATCCCCACAGGCTGCAAGGTACAGCTGCTTCACCATGGTCTCACCATGGCCTGTAGAGATTCTCTCCCCAGTGCCTGGAGCACCTCCTTCCCTCCTTCTGCACTGACCTTGGTGTCTCCATGGTGTTTCCCTCACACATTCTCACCTCCTCCTCTTCTCTGGCTAGGAAAAACTGTGCCTACTTTGTTTTGATTTTCTTCTTAAATACGTTACCACAGAGACATTACCAACATCTCTAATCGGCCCAGGCTTGGCCAGCAGCATGTCCATCCTCAGAGCCATCAGGGATTGGCTCTGCCAGACATGGTGGAAGCTTCCAGAAACTTCTCAGAGAAGCAACTTTTGCTTCCCTTCCCCACTACCAAAAACCAGGCTGTGCAAAACCAACACAGCTAGTTAATTTCCAGGGCAGCATATTGATAAAAGTATGAAAAGCTCTTTTCAGCCAACTCACCAGTTTAGTTTAATGCAGAAAGAACTTCTTTTCCTACACCTATAATCTCAGGAAAGCTTTTCTGCTGAGAGCTGCCATTTCATCTGGTTGTGTGTTCTGGAACATAGGGTAGTGTAAGTCACAAGGCTATACATCAGACCATATGATAAGTATGGAGATATGCTTCTTTTTTTTGAAGAACATGTAATATTCCTTGGAACTGCAAGATGACTAAATAGAAGGATGAAACATTCAGTATGCCTACTGTAATTTTTCAAGACAGTTGTCTGTGATAGCAGCTTGATGCACGTGGATCCTAGGGAATTATAACTCAATGCTGCAAGTACTGGTGTTCGATATATAGAGAAGTCAGTGATCTTTACTAGGATGAAAACGACACTTATTTATGTCTTGGAAGACAGTGCTGTAGAAATCAAAATTGAGAAGCCAGTGTCTGTTGCATTGCAAAGAGATGATCAGTAATTTTTCCTTCTTTATCATTTTAGAGATGTACTTGATAACAACATGTAGTTGGTACATAGTCCTTATTTAAGGTTAGCTTTGGCCAGGCAAAAGGCAGTTGTTGAATGCTTAGATATAGGTTGTGAAACTGTGAACTCAGTTGAGTGCTCATAGAAATATTTGGGTTAATCATCTTAATTTAACTCTTAAAGCAACCCCAAGCCAGTGGATATGACAGGAGATGGTTCAGTATTTGCTGGTGCATCATTCTCTTACTTGGATTGTTTAACCTTATGAATGACAAGTAACCTTACTGAGTTTTAACAGAGTTGATCAAGAGCTAATTGCTGCATTATTTAGCTGTGTTAGTCCAACTGTGGCCAATAGGACAAAAGCATTACTCAACTATAAATAGCTATAATTTGTGCTTCTGGAGAGGTGTAAATGTTTGCAGCACTGGACTGTATTAATTTTATGAAGGAGGTATTAACAATAAGTTCATTTGTACTTAATTTTGCATAACGTATGGCTGTCAGGTTCCTCCTAAAACATGCAAGTGAAACCCCATGATGTAAGTGAAATTTTTGTGCAAATATGGTTCATGTTTGAATGGTTGCTGGAACTTCACTCTGACATATGTGTACCTTGTATAGCAGTTTCTTGTTGCACACATTTGCCTTGTGTAAGTGCCTGAGTTCACTATTGCAAATTTATTCAAGGCCTTGTTATGTGAAAGAGGAACTAAGATTCAAATACAGTTCTGACAAATACACATGAGGAGGGGAGATTTGTCCTCTGATTGGCTAAAGCATCTTATTCTAGTGGAATAAATTTTCTTATTTTATACAGTTTTTGATAATGGCATTAAATTACTTAACTTTTTCTCAGAGAAAAACAGAAGTATCTGCAACTTTTCAGCTGTATTGTTCCTTGGCATTTTTCATGCTTCGAGGATCTTATTTCATATTTGTTAATTTATTAATTGAAATTATTTCTTATTCGTTTTTTAGGAATTTAGTCATAAAGCAACACTCTTAAGGAATGGCAAGATCCGAAACAGTAAAGGACAAATACTACAGAATCCAGTTCAGTGGGTTAAAGATCTACTAGGAAGTGGTATTTCTGTGACACGGAATTATGTGTGGAATAAGGTAGGCCTGATTTGATTCCTGAAGTTAGCAATAATGAATGGCTGTAATAAGTTTCACTAATCTAGTTGTCCTTACTCTTTGTAAAGCAAAAGAGGTTACAAGCCTAAATTGTAAATTCCTTCTTACTTTGAATGAATGAGCAGCATTGAAGGAGCTACATAGCTGTGGCTGTACCGTGATGAACTAGTCATGAGTGTTGAAAAAATGTGGAATGCTCACACTCTAACGTAGCAGGGATTTGAAAGAGTAGCTTTAAAGATTATTAAGAATGATAGAGAAAGCTGTAAGGTAGTTTGAATAAAAAAGAGCAAACTTGTTCATGCATAACTGCTGCAAAAACACTGGCAGAGTTTAAAGGGCTTTACAGATGGGCTATATTATGCTTGTTTTTTTTTTTTAATTAGAATTCAAATTAGCATAATTTCTCCTTGATCTTGACAGATGCAGGTTAGGTTTAAAAGTGTGTAAACTAGATTTTAAAAGAAAAGTGAAGTTTTTACGCCTATCAGAAAAAAACCCTCAAAAATATTAATTAAAACAATCAGTTACCCATCTGGATTTCTTTTTACAGGTTACATATCTTGGGACAGAATTGTCAAAATTTAGTGTTGGTGAAGCGTCAGCTTCCAGTGACCTGGAGTTACCAACGCAGAAAGGAAACCCTTTAAGTATGTATCACTTAAAATCTAATATTCTTCATAAATGAAAGCAGCAGAAAGTGATTTCTAAAGAACTTAAAGTCCAAAATTCCTCTATTGCTTTCTGATTTTTTCCCTGGGGTATATGGTTATCACAGATCTTGATCTTGAAATGTAAATAGTGCCAGAACTTGTACATGAAGTCTAAAAAAGTGCACTTCTTCCATAAATTTGTTGTGTGAGGGAGAATATGATTCGGTTGCTATGCAAACAAATTTTATGTAACACTTTATATTAAAATATTTACAATAAAGTGAAGTTCCAAGTCAGCTATTTAATATTTTTTTATTCTATTGCTAACTCAGATACACTAGCATAAGATTTAATCTCATGCATGTCTTCAAATCATATTGAATGATATGTGTGATGGAAAATCCTAGTGTGCCAGGCAACACTAATAACTAGGAGGATATTTTATTCTCTAAAAACAAATAGTCAAAAGAAACAAAGTGCATTGATATGACAAAATGACAACAATTTTTTCAGAACTGCCTAGCAAACTTAAGAAGTTCAATCTAATTTTAGTAAGCAATGTGTTCTCAGGGAAACACAAGTCCCTTTGACCGCCAGTTGTACTTGGAGTCCATAAAGGTTTTGGGCTTTTGGGATTGGCTCTTTAGTTTGATAATGCATTGCACTTCATGTAAACTGGGATACCAGGGTTGGTAGTTTTTAACATACTGAAATAAATTTAAAGATAATAGTTTAAAAGGACTGACCTGATATTCAAACTACTGTATTTGCTTCAGGCTGAGAGCTTCCAGATGATGAGTTTATTTTGCCTTGCTTCAGTAACTTCACTTTCTACCAGGTGTAAGTGACTTAGAACTGGATTTAGTTTCCAAACTTTTTATAGGCCTTTGAAAATTTCACAAGTTCTTCTGAATTATTTGTATTGTGAAAAATTTATGATAAACATTGTAAGTTCCAGAAGAGAGACATCAATTTATTCAAAAACTACTTCTGACAAACAAAAACCAGTCTGAGGATCAGTAAGTGTTTTTCCCAAGTAGTCCAAGGTCATCTGGAAAAAAGTATTTAAGGAAGTTTTTTTGTGACATGTGATTTAAGATGATGGTAACCACTGCCTAACCATTAGTCTTAGGTGAGAAGTTGAGGAGGGAAAGTCAAAGTGTTCTCAGTTTCAGTTCCATTTCAGATACTTCATGGCCAGATATGTAGGACATAAAACAGTGTCTTAAATTGTTTCAGAAGAGGATTAATCTGCACTGTTGTTCTGTGAGTACAGTTCTGGTCATTGGGCAATCCTCAAATGGTTTCCAAGCTCAGTTCACAAGTTAGCTTGTTTCAAGTGTTTTTTCCAACAGGCACTTTGTGTGCAGCCAGCCTTTTCAAAAGCAGAGGAAAATTTGCTGGTATGGATGTGAACTATTCCATACCACTTGCCTGGAGACATTCCCAGGCACTCTTTTATCTTCCTAATATGCTTAGGGCCTGTGTGTATTATATAGTAGAAGTTTTTTCTGCTTTTTAGTGAACCAGACTTCTTTTTTTCTTACTGTATTAATGATTTTGTCTTTTTCTATGTGTCCCAAAGCAATGTTAAAAAATAATACAGGGGCCTAGGAATTTGAGCGATTTTGGAGAAAATACTACTATTTTAAATACCCCTTCCTCACTCTCCTTGTAGCTACCCATCCCTTGGCCCAGTTTTCACTGAACTACTCTATGAAGAGCATGGAGAAGTGGGGAGAAAATTATATATGCCATCTTGTAATAGAGAGAAGCAGCTACCAATAAACTTTTTGTACAGCCAAGTTTAGGAAATGTGTCCTAGGAACCTCTACCAAATTAAGGCCCCTTGGCAAGAAGAGAAGGATTTGCTGTTTTGTGGTGGCCAACATAAGAAATAATCCAGTTTTTCAGCTTGGTTGAGATTATTAAGGTACTTCAGGGTTTATATAGCATCAGACTTCAAGCTACCTTAGGGGTATTAGTACAAAAACTTGAAGAGCCCATGAAGTAAAGAAGACCCAGACCAATTCAATAGAAGCATTAGAGACTGAAATTTTGGAATTGGTCATCTAAATCTAGCTAAATTTCAGTGTGTGTATCTTCTATAAGTCTGATTCTTTACTCTCTTCTAGGATCATGCTAGCAGAAAGCAAGAATTACTGTATTCAAGCCTGAGTGAAAAGTAAATATTAAGCAAATAAGCAGTACTTTTAGAGTATCTAGGAAAACAGAATATAGGAAAACAGAAGAAACAGTTATTATATGGCTTAGAATTTTCTGTGCTTTCTGATACTTGAAATGATGACATAATGTTTGCTAAAAATGACCGAGAATAGCAAAGATTCAGAATCAGATGTCAGCTGAAGAACAGATGTAAGCTGCAGAGCAAATGTTAGTGTTAAATATTTCGCACTGAAATTCCAGTAAAGTGGCTTAAAAGAAAAGCTTATTCAGTTGTTACAGTAAGTGTGATACGCACATTCATTTTGCAGATTGCTATTTCAGGAAGACAGCCTTTGAAAAGCAGCTTGACTAGTCCAATTCTTGTGCT
This sequence comes from Toxostoma redivivum, assembly GCA_013397375.1. NCBI lineage: Eukaryota > Metazoa > Chordata > Aves > Passeriformes > Mimidae > Toxostoma > Toxostoma redivivum. The sequence goes on from VXBI01004751.1 coordinate 8,252, forward strand.
CAGGCAATCCCTGACTGCCTTTAATAACCATTGGCCACCTAATGATTAAAAACAGCTCTTGCTCACCTTTAGTTCATGAAAGGTCCCAAAGTTTTGTGGAAGAATAGTGTTTGCAAGGGAATCCAAATGATTTCTTAATGGCTGAACCATAAGCTGTTTTGAAAGGTTTATGTTACTGTTATTTCAGGTATGGAGTATTAAATTTTCAATGGAACTCAGTAGGAGTGCTTCAAAGCAAGTAAGAAAGTTGTGCTATGATCGTATGTGATATGGTATGTTTCTGTTTTCCTTGAGGCAAGCAATGAAACACATACATTTAGTAGTCTATTTTTCAAGTTAGAGTTTTGTGATGCCTATTTTAATTTTTCCAAGGAAGATACAGATTAAAAAGAACAAGCCACCAAGCCACAGTCACAGCAGCAACTGTTGGACTGGAGAAGGAGCAAAGGAACACCTGCCCTTACATGTGTTAGGTGGTGTAAGGATAAGTGAAAATGTAGAGAAACAAATCAAGAAAAATAAAAAGCATGACTTCTCTGTGCATTAAACCATCAGTATTAAGTGATACTTCTTTGTTCTTCAAACAAAAGCATCTTTTCATGCTCCCAGGAAAGAATTTTATCAGAAGGGACACCAGCACTATCAGAGTCCTGGTAGTGGTTCCATTGCTCAGCCTCTTAGGAGTTTTGACCTGAGTAATACGCAGCCAAACACCACATTCTTGCCACAAACACAAGTTGTGAGAGCTGTGTGCTGAAAGAGAAACAGCTGTTGCCAAGGAATTTATGAGTTAAGTGCTTTTTTAGCAGTCAAAAAAACCTAATGGTGGATTCAAGGGCTATGCAAGAGATAGGAAAAAGAAAAGTAGGTGGCATGGAATTGATTTGTGTGTGGGAGGGAAGGAGTGCTGGGGAAAAATGATGATGCTGCTGAGGTTTTGGATTGATCTAAATGACCCAATAGCAATGCTTTTCAGAGCTCAATATGGTCAACTCTCCTGTGTCCAAATTAGAAACATTTTGCTATTTTGGTGTAGTTAACAAAATAACTTCATGTAATTTTGAGTAATCAATTAAATATCTCAAAAAAATAATAGCATAGAGAAATATCTTCTGGGTTTAGATGGAGAAACATGATACATAAGCATTGCTAAATAATCTTGTGTCATCTAATTTAAAGGGTGGTGTGAAAATGCTCCTGAAGATGCTCTGACCTTTGTGTATTTGACCAAGCTTGTAACTTTGTGTTTTCAGTATTGCAGTTTTACATCGATTGCTCATTAAACCCTATATGTAATACTTGTATGATTTGAACTTGTATGATTTGCTTTTGATCTGGTATTTTTGCCTCTACTGCCTGTGATTGCACTACAAGGAGATGACCCTGACTGACCACAGTGCAAAGTTAAAGTGATCAGCTCAAACCCCAGTGCCAGATAACACTGCACTGGTGTGGGTAACAGTACCAAGTCAGGTCTGCTGTGAGAGGCAGTAAGACAAAAAACAGAAGTTAATCTAGTCTTTGTTGGTAATTTTCAACTAAAAGTGCATCCACATATTAAAACAATTCTTAATGTACATTCTTAGTGTACATAGGTCCTACAGCTACCTTGCAAAGAATTAAGCTGAGAAAACTCTGCAGATAATGCTTTGTTCCCCCCCCCTTTTTTTTTTTTGGAGGAAGGTGCTCTTCAAAGTTACAAAAAATAGATTGTGTACTAGATTGCTACTTATTTATATCACAAATCCCAGATTGAACTGCTCTTTAATATTAATTGAAAGGTAAAAAATGTTACGGTTTATAGGAGTTATGTTTCTCTGCTGAACAAATGAAAAGCCACATTGAAATTTTCTCAAATATGGCTACTATTTATATTCTGCTTACCAAAATAATGGTCTTGTAGCATACATATATGGTCATTGTCACCCTGCTATCTGTGTGATCAGTCCTGAATGGAAGCAGTTACAGCAACAGTGTAGAATAATTTTGTAGCAAAACTAACCATTAACAAACAGTGGAGATGATGCAAAATTAAAGATATATGTTATAATAAAAATTAATAACACGGAAATTTACAGGAATGTTGTTCCATATATAAATTTTTGTTCATACCTACTGTATGTATGAATACTATAATTACTCTGTCAATTGAAGAAAAAAAGCTGCTGAACATGCAGTATAATATGTAAGAATTTATCCACCATCTCAGTTTTGACATCTCTGCCTTGTGGATCTCAAATCTTTTGTGTACAGGTCTGAGTAGAAGGTCCTTGAGTTTCACTCTCTGACCAAATTTTTAAAAATAAACTGTAAAAAGCAAACTCCTATTTCAGAAGGAAATTCCTTTGCAAGCATCTCATGATTAGTACTTCAATAAGTCTCTTGAATGAAATTTTGTAAGTGCTGGGAGAAGGCGCATAACCCATAGATGGATTTACTGCATTGGTTTGCCCTTTAGTTCTGTTTCCAAAGAGCTAGGCACATACATAATGCCTCCGCTGTTTTACTTTGTGCTAAGTAAAATCTGAGTGTAAAGCTCAGCTGTATGAATTGGCTTTAAACTAGTTTACTTTGTGGGCTTTACTACTCCTGGAAAATGATAGGAGGGTAATTAATTTCAGTTTTCTTGATAGTCAGTTGTCCTATCTTGTACACAAGTACAAAGTTGTGATGCTGAAATGGCTTAATTAACAGGAGAGTATTTAAATCCATGTAAGCCATTCCAGTAAAATGGAATCTAGCTATTATATGTGTCAGTGTCATCCTAAACCAGTGTAAAATCAAGCCACTGGAAAACACTGCATATGCATATTTACAACAGTCTTCCATTATACTTTCAATTGTAAACTTTTCAAGACAGGAATCTCATATGTGTGTTTGAACTGTTGGAGATATGTAGTGACATAATCCAAACAACAAATCTAGCCCGTTATACAATAATATATTTTGTGCTGTGCTGTACTGTACTCCACATCCTTGGTTCTGGTTAGGCTCAAATTATGTCAGAAACTACTTTTACTAGAAAACTTTACTAATCTCTTCTTCATGTTTTTGGAGGAAAGCAGGAAAAGATGATGAATAATGTTAGTGGTTGAAAAGTCAAGATATAAACTGAGAACCCCAAGTTTATTATTTCTAACAAAAATGGCATGTCTTAAGGAACTTGGTTCTATGTATCTGATTTTTTTGGTCTGGGTGCTATTGAAGTAGCAGCTTATCATACCATCAGTAATGGCAACAGTGATGTGAAAAAATCTTTAACACTGCCCCCCCCCCCCCCCCAGCAAACAAACCACATACAAACAAACCACATACAAGCAAAACCAAAATCCTGACAACTAATATATATTCCTTACCTATAGTAGAATATTCACCAACTACACTATGTTCCCATTTATGTGACTCTAAAAGACAGGGACATAAACTATATATTCTTTGTATTTTGTACTTTGGAAGAAAAGTGAGATTGTAGCCAAAAATGTCTATCCATAACATTTTTCAGTCTCTGGGGTATTTCAAGGTACAACTATTACAGTGTTCTCTCTTCTTTATGGCTTACGGATAAAATACTTGAAAGTACTTTCCAGTACTGTAAAGTTCCAGCATTTGCTTTACGTGATTATATACTTTACAAAAAGTACACAGTTCTGTCTGCAGAATTTACAAAGCTGTGTTTTCCAGTAACTGCATACTGTGGCTTTGGTATAGGCTTCCTTCATCTTACTTTCCAAAATCCTCTACCTGCTGTTATTTGACTGTCAGCAGGAGGAGGTAAATGTAGGAGGTAAAATGTCACATGATTGATTCAGACTTGAGTTACGTGGCCAGCAGGAGCCAAACAAAAATCACTTTTCAGAGAGCCAAAAATTGTGGGTAGATGGAGGGGGGTGGGGGAAGAAACAATTTTCAGGGACTGCATGCCATGGAAGCCAATTCTAAGTATCTAATATCAGTGTTTTTTATCTTTAACCCAGATTTTTCCGAACTTGGAAAATTACTGGAGAAGAAACCAGATGACACTGTGATTGTGCAGAATCATAGGCTACCGTAGGCTCAGTGGGACCATTGGAGGTCTTTAGTTCAACCTTCTCTTCAAAGTAGAACCAGTTTTCAAGTTAGATAAGGTTTCTTGATGCCTTGTCCAGTCAAATTCTGCATATTTTCAGGGATGGGTATTCCTATGCTTAACAATGGTCATGATTAATTTTCCCCCAACATCTATCTAGTTGGAAACTTGCTTGTTAAAAATTTTACCCTTTTTTTTGATACAGAAACTATGGTGCCCTGAGAAGTCCAGCTAACAGTACTTAAAACTGACTCCAAGTTGAGTGCTTTGAACTTTGGCTTTCTGGCCTTTTTACTTTGTAAAACAAGTGGTAAAGAATCCTTTGATAACTGAGTCATCTTTTTAATTAATCAGGTGCACTATAACATTTTCATCTGCTTTGGTGGTCCCATGGAGACTGAGAAAAGACTGAGACAAACAGAACTATTGTAGATTACCTTCCTGGAATGTCTTTTTTTGTCTTACTTATGAAAGCAATAAATGCAAGGCAGTGTGATACACATCATCCCTCAAGAGGCACTGGCTTCACCTGCTGCTTTGCTTTAGATAGACAAGACAGACTATTTTGACATCACATTGGCAATATGAGGTGAAAATATTTAGGAGGTTACCTGATGATTTTATGTTGGGAAGTGTTCACATTTTATCACATTTTTGTCTTGCTTTTTTTCAGGAATCACTTTCAACAAAGTTACAACAAAGCTTTTAAACAAAACAATTTAGTCCTTCAATCACCATGTGATAATCATGTAGGAGAAGGCTCTAGAAGTTGTTCTGAGGTTGTACATAAAACTCAACAAACAAATCACAGCCACTGTATATTTTGCCAGTGCATGAAAAAAAGGAGATGTTCGTTTTTCAAAGGGATGTTCTGAACTGAACTGGAACTTGATTTATAACATCTTCTGTGCTCTTCCAACCTGCATTTCAGTCTGCTATAAACTGCAAGAATTTTAAAGTGTTCTGATTTTAATTACCCAACTTTGGAGCTGGAACTTTTATTGCACTATCTTGGCACATTAATTTCAGGTTTTCTAAAATGGTTAGAAATAATTTTAGAGAACCATTTTCCTTTCAATTGAGTATACAAGCAAATCATTATATAACCAAGTCTACAACAATATCATAATAGGTTAAGAAGAAAGATTCATAACCCACACCCTTCTAGTCTTACCAAGAAATAGTCTCCTACAATTATTTTTAAAGCAGTCTTTGGGTCTTTTAAGAAAGGATACTAATATACGCCTTTGTTGATGTTGAGCGCAAATTCTGTAATATTGGTATTTAAATAGAGTGATTCACTTCATTGAGAAACTGAAGGATCATCTGGACAGCTGTGCAAAAATATTTTTGGGAGAAAAGTGAAACCAGATATTTTGTTTTATTTTAGAAGTACTTTATGTTATTTCTTTATAAATTCAGTCTTGAAGATAGATTCTTTTATGGGAGGATGTGCACAGTTCTCGGTTAGTATTGGTATGTATGTCAATTGTACCTCTCACCTTTTAGAGAAAAAATCCTTTTACATCTATAGCAAAAAAAGAGCTACTAAGATTTAAATTGTCATTTTGTTTCTCTGAGAGGCTATTGAAACATTGCTGGATTTCTACAGTTGACAGACTTGACTTTACCACATGTTAAATTAATAATGTAACAATATCTTGATGCACCAATCCGAGGTCCCTGAAAAATAATAATTCAGGATGTGTCACATACTAAGCATTTGTTACTGTGTGACTGCCATATACCCCAGGATACATAGGAAAAGACAAAAAACAGTTACTGTATAAGGTCATGATGTAGACAGAAGGTTAATGGAAATAATATATTCATATCGCTTATGTGGGTGATGCTCTAAAGAAAGCTATAAAGCAATATTTCTATTGTACCTTTTTCAGACATTTAGAAACAGATGAACTGTTAACTGTGTCTCTTGAAAAAGGATGTTGTCTTTGGGTTCGCTTGTGGGAATAACACTTTCTACCATATGAAACATAAAGTAATTTGATATTTCAGCGTAAACCTTGAAACTAATGCTTTAGAACATAAGGCATGAATACTTGGTCTCTAATCATACCTGCAAGTCCTTTTCCCGTGCAGACATGTGAGAGAAGAAAGGCCAGTGTTATGCAGTACTTTGAAAGAAGAATGATTCTAAATGCCTAATCTTTTTTTCGGCTTTGTGACATTGTTTTTGCCAATGTCACTGGAGGACATAAAGACAACATGAGCTTCTGAGGAATACTATCCTTTATTGAGTGGAGAAAGAAATACTTCTTTCTCAAATATACCATTATATCTAGAAGGAATAGAATAAAATAATGAATTGTGAAATTATGAATTAAATTCCATATTACTGCTATACAAATTTCAGTTATAG
>VXBI01004751.1:26429-45401 GCA_013397375.1 Toxostoma redivivum
ATAACACATGATGTAATTGGCCACTGTACCCTCCCATCATACTGAAAAGTGGTAAAGTTGACTCAACTACTATCTTGCCACATTGCATCTTATGCAAACAGAGAGTGCCAATATTAAGTATTAATATTCTATATTAAGGAATCTGGATACTGTTATCTCTGTATAATTTTGTAATGCTGGGGACAATGAGCTAAGGCAGGACTGCAAGATCCCTTGAATCTGTGACACCAAGGGCCCTCTTTGGGGCTTATGACACTCAGCCTACTTCCGTCAAGAAAGTGCAGTTTATAGTTCTGTATCAGCTGGGAGACTGGTGATGAAGAGGAGGCTGGTGTGTGTATTTTGGTCAAAATGTGGATGGAGAGGAAGAGAATGCTACATATGCCTTAGGAATACCGCTGCAGTTCTTTCCTTGAGGGAAAATACCATGACAGTTGTTTGTGGTATATGCAAATAGTACAGTGTTTAGTTCCTCAAATTTCTTTGTAAGCATCACACACAGAAAAGTTAGGTATAATAGCCCAGAGCCATGGAGACTTTGTATACCATACAAAGTATTAATGTGAACTTGCAATGCAAGTCATATCTTCTTGTCATAGCTAAAGAGAATTTCGGGATGTATCATGAGGACTGTGGGTCTCATAACAGTAGCCCAAACTTCTGGCCTTGGCTTAGTGTTTTATTTTTGGAGGGAGCAAGGCTTCTGAGACCTGGAGTCTTGGTGCCCGAAGTATTGCATGCATCTGAAACTTGGTGAGGCTTTTGACAGCCTCCTTGTGTCCCAGTGCTTTCCTGCCTCTCCCCAAGTCCTCTTTACTCTGCAAGAGTAGGAAATTAGGTTGCTTTGATGTGATCTGTTCTTTTTATGGTGTTCTTTCTCTCTGCCTTCTTGGTGCTAAGAAATGCCATGTGAGTAAACAAAAATACATGCTTCTTACCCAGATAATGCCTTCCACAGCTTAATAATAACAATAAAACTTTCCTAACCAACCTGCTAAAAAGCAGAGTCTTATTAGTTCAGCCATAGCCACCCCTGGGACTTACCATGCCAAGCCTCCATGTTCAGTATTTTTTGAACTAACATTTTACAATTTTCTTTTTTAATTTGTGCAAGAAATAATGTCATCCCTACCACTTCTGTATGTCCGACTTCATATGCACTTGAAGCACTGATGCTGATGGAGGCTGCTGGCAGTGGCAGGATGGAGCAGACACTAGGACTTTGTTTGCCCACCGAGCTGGCTGTAGCCATATTGATGTCCTGGGACAGAGCATCCTAAAGAGGGGAAGAGACCACAGCAAAGTCCAGGAGGTAGGTCTGCAGCTCTTTTTGATGTGATCTTGCTGATGTGACAAGCTGTGGTTTTGGGACTTAAAGAGCGTGATTTACAGTGGGGGTTTGCAGACAAGAGTCTGCAGGCAACTTGGTGGTGGGGTGAAGGAAATGGAGAAATATTTTGAGCTGTCAATGGAAGCTTTTCTGCAGTGTGGTGCAATTTCTCCTGCTTCCCTGTCTAACAGGAAATTTCCATGCTCTTTTACGGTGCTTCTCCTTGCCAATGAACACAAATTCTGTCCCTTTGAGTCTAATTTTTTATCTTATACTATAGTTTAAAGGTTAACCCTCTCTCCACTGTAGTACTATTGCTTTAAACTCCCATATGAGGTGGAAAAAAGCTGTTAAACTCCGGATTGCCACAAATTAGAAGGGACTAAACTATATTTGTTGGAGTATGTGTTTATTAGTGGGATTTTGTTTGTTTGTTTCATTGACTCCTGCCTTTATAGTTCATTATGTCCTTGCCAAGCATGGATGCTCCCATGTCACAAAGACAGAGAATTTAAATTTTCAATGTATAAGCATTGGGCTTGGGAATTTTCATGACTGACTATCTGGGCCTTCTTATCACTTTCTTGCTTTAAGAGAGCTGCAAATCCTCTGACTGCCATGACATAGTAGTATGAGATGTACCAAGGGATTTGCTGAGAGACTTTTCAGGCCTTGAGCAAGAGCTTCCATGAAAAGTTACTGTAGAGCAATTCAGATTAGTTGGGGTTGAAGAGGAACCATGTTCTCTCTTGTGCTGCTTGTATGACCCTGCAGAAGTTGCTTGCCTCTTTTCCTGGCCAAAGAGCTGAGACATTGACTGACTTTCTTTACCTTAACGTATGTCCGGTTCATGAACATGCTGAAATTGATGTAAGATATTTTACTGAAACTATGGGGATTGCCACTGGAGGCAACTGGAAAGGAGAATCCAGCCATTTCTAAAGAGCATACAGAGAGCTGGAGCTGAGTGGCAAACAGACAAGCAAAGCAATTTACTGTCTGCACAGGAAGTTCTGCTAGGAAATACAGATCCTGTGCAAGAAAGAGTCCTCATGATTAGTACTGGGACAAAGTATACTGAGTGTGATATCCTAACTGCCAGATCTTTGCTGAACCTGTGTTTCCCCTGTGTGTGGCAAGAACCTGTCTTTCCACTTCCAGAAGCAAAAACCACACCGTGATAAACTGTAGTCATTTCTTACTGCTTTTCATTGGGACACTGTTGTTTTAAGTCTTCAGGGTCTTAAAATTGGCAGGTTTATCATCTAATTTAGAGGTAATTACCTCTAAAAGTAATGACATATTTTTCCACATCTTACAATTAAGTGTTTAAGTAGTTGAAAGTTACTTAGCTCTTTAGTTGTCCATCATTCAGAGAAAATGTAAGTAATCTTAGATCAGGAAGGCAAGCCAAAACAAGGGGGTAAGATGTGCAGAATGAAGCTGATGCTAAGTGTGACTGTGTTAGAGGGGCACAGGCTGAGGCTTCTGTTGAGGGCAAGTGGGTAGAAAACCAGACAAACTCGATAGAATCAACTGATCGAGATTTAATGCCAGTAAAATGTACTCCTACAGAAATTCCATGATCTCTATCAATAGATAATTTTGCGATAGAAATAACCAGCTAGCAGCTGGTAAAAAAAAAAGTACATTAATAAATTAACTTAGTACATTAATAAATTAACTTTTCCAGTTAGCAGCATTGAATAGTTAAATAGTGTTAAAAGTTTAATTCAGGCAGATGATTTACAAAAAAAAAAATAAAATAAATAGCTTAGGAAAACACATGATTACTTTTACTCTTCCCTAGTTTCCCAGGAACATAATTTCCTCTGTCTTTCCCATAGACCTGTCAAGACCTGGACTTGATTTATATAGACCAGAGGGAAAACCAGGAAGAGCTAACTAAATTTTTGCACAGAGTTGTTAGTGCAAACCATCAAGTTTGCATTGCTGTGTGAGCAGGTGTGCTTTAAATAAACAGAGATATTTTATCAGGGGGAACTTTCCTGAAGTGTTTTTACCTGGAGGAGAGGGAATTGTTCCCATAATTCCTCCTTTATGTAGTAATAGTGTTGGCTGCTGAAATATGCTGTGACCTGGTTTCCAAGGAGAGGTGTAGACACTGTTTTTACCTCAGACACCTTCGAGTGATGGGGTCGTAACAGGTTGGAGAAAGCACTTGTTCTGCTACTCTGCTTTTTGTTGTTGTTGTTAATGCTACCTACATTAAAATACTTACCTTTATCAATTCCTCTGTCCATTCTCCTCTTTTGTAATTTCCCAACCTCTGCTGCTCCTGCTCTTCTCAGCACTCATTCTCTTTCTACTTTTTATTTTATTTATTTATTTAATTTTTTTAACCTAGGTGACAGCAAGGGGCTTGATTCATGCTTTACATATGCAGAACGGTTTCTTCATGCAAGAAAGAATCACATGTTGGGGTAAAAGCACTCCTGTTCCCCTACATCTGCTCTCCCTCTTTCATCTCCTTCCACAGACTTGCACTCAAACTTGACCTTTTCACTTAACTCTTGCTCTGTGGCAAGCACAGAAGCAGACTGACTTACAATGGCTTTCTTAGCAAGCGCTGTGTGTTTCAGATCGACTGAGGAGAGAGCACTGCCTGCTCGCAGCCTGAACTTTCTGAGAATCCCTATTCCAGTCACCATGTCCTGTCAGTCTATGCTCTGGGTATACCAGTCCCAAGAAGATGTGACAACAGACAAGAGATGGTTCCCACCAGCTGCATGATACCAAAAGCAATTTTTGGCATCTGTAGAAAGTCACAGACCTCTTTGATCGGTATTGCTTAAGTACAAAAGAAGTATTATAAATTTGATAATGATATGCATTAGGAGAGATTCTGGCTTTTGTTTTCTGTAGCTCTGCATAGCTGGGGGTTGAGATTGGACTTTTGCTTGTCTGCTGAGCAGATCCTTCAGGAAGGACTGGCAGAGGGCAGGGCAGAGCAGGAGGGCCAGTGGACATTGATACATACCTTGTGTTCCTCAGGAAAGTTGTGATGCATTGGTTGTTGCAGGCAGGCTTCAGACTTCCTCAGGTAGTCCTGCCTGCATGCCTGCTGCTAAGCCAGTTGCTTCCAACACCAAAGGAATGTCTTTCCCTCTCTGTGGTGTCAGCTCTCTTTGAGCAGAGATCTCTTCTTATATTCCTGGGCAAAACCCAGCCTTCAAAGCAGGAATTTTATTCTTCTGCCTAGAGGTACATCTGATATCTTAGCTCCACCAGGCTCTGTGCTTCCTGTGATGGACCTTATAGGATGGAGTGATGATGGATGATTCATGATGGCTCCAACCTGCAGGCAACATCCAGGGAGCCTGTAGGCATTGTAGATCCACCTGGAAGCTTCTGCCTTTAATCACTGAAGCACTTGAGTTAAATGCAGCACAGGCTGTATCAGAAAAGACAATGAGGAAAGAGAATGGAATGCTGGAAAGTTGAAAAATTCTGTATTTTCTCAAACAAGGTAGCTCAGAAGCTGTTAATTCAGTATGCTCCGAATACAAACTGGACAAACTGGGAGCATGTCTGCACTGTGTGGATAGCAGGGGAGACTTGCCATGCCGAGCAAGAGGAATGTGAGAGTAGGTAATTTGTTCCTGCTCAGGGTGAAGGGAGTTGTATACTCCTCCTGTGCAAGAATGACATTGGCATCACAAAGTTGCACAGACTGAGAGTCTGGGTACATTGGATTTGTGGAAAAAATAAAAATAATAGTGTGAGGAGCTGCAGTCTCTCACAGGAACCAAGTCTCCATATGTATATTATTAGAGTCTTACTAAAGTGAGAACTTGTCTTCAGAGACACAGTGTGAGCCCAAAGCCTGCCAGTTTCTTTATGGTGGTGAAGGGAACCTGTCCATTCCTCTGAGCTCTCAAATGCCTCCTTAAACATTTACAGAGGGCTGGCCTCAAAGAGGGCTGAAGCTGCTGCAGCGCTGGTGTATATGAGCCATTGGAGGTCAGCCAGAGCAGGATCTTGGTTCTCTGAACTCACTCAGATGTGTGCTGGCCAGAGCAGCTTCCTGGCTTTTCCCTGTTGCATCTGAGTGCCACTCTGGGATGGAGGAGCTGCTGGGGTGTTCCTGGCAGAGGATCAGGGTTGGGAGTGATGCTGCTATCCCTGAAATTCTTCACATTAGAGGTACAATAAGGCTGTGCCATTGCAAGCAAGAGATGGCAGGGCTGGCAGCTGTTGTGCAAAAGCTGGGCTTTTTCCTGGTTTCTGTTTGTTTGACCATGACTTTCCCAGGGATGCTTCATCCAGCCCATCTCACCGTTCTTGCTTTGGGATGACCTGATGATCCTTTGCAATTCCTGGTATCTTTCCACCAGCTGCAGAGTGCTTCAGATGCTTAGTTTGGGCAAGGTGTGTGTCTAGATGCATAGTAAAGCAACTAGGATGTGGAAAAGGTTCTCTGATGCTTTTTTCAAGGCCAAATCTAGAAGTAGTCGGGGTAGTTTCACCACATTAAGTTCTGCTTCCTGTCATTAAGTGTGACTACATGTTATGTGTCAACCGCAAGCAGTCTAATGGAAATGTTCCTACCCATGGTGGGGGAGCTAGACTAGATGACTTGTAGAGGTCCCCTTCCAAGCCATGTATTTCCCTGTTTCTGTAATTCTATGAAACAACATATGATGGCATACAGTTTTCTCAATAGGAGTGATAGTTTAAACTTGATTTAACCCTGAAGGAATGGAGGTATATATTTTACAAAATATTATTCCTAATGAATTAATGTCTGTGCTCACAGGTGGTTCTTCAGTTTGGACCACCACATCTCATAATGTACAGTTTCACCTGTCTGCTGTGTTCTTCTTCCAATTACAAGCAGCAGCAGTTCCTATTTTTTCTTTCAAGGGCTGTGTGTTTGCAGGGAGGTGGATAAGACTTCACTCCCCTTTCTGTATGTGTGGTCTGCTTCCCTCCAGGGAAAAGATACTGGACTGGTATGAGGTATCCAATGCTACCTAGATACGCAGTTCCCCAGCTGGCTCACAACAATTTCTTTGCATAGCACTGAGAAGATGCAAAGTTAGAAAAGTTCACTTTTCACTAATTTGGCAAATACAGAGAAAATTCTGGTGAGCACACTCAAAAACAATTTAAACCTTGCTTACACTGGTTGGTATTGTTTCCACAGCATCTTAGATATTCAATATTATGGAACTATAAAATCAAATAATCAAATAATATAAGAGTCATAAACTTCAATCTTGAAATAACCTTCATACCTGGTATATGATAGTGCACAGTGGCCTTACACAGAATATTTAATGCAGAAAAAATTACACAGCACTCAGGTGAAACAGCAGAACAGTTTTTCAGGTTGGCAGATGATCGCTCCTTTTTAGAATCTGCCTTGGAGGCCACAGGTCTCACTTCTCCTTCTACAAATTTTTACAGAAAATAAATATTTTTAGTTATTAAAATATACAAATGAAGAAACAAACATTTTTTTAATCTATCCTAATTTTGGTGAAAATACCCTAATCTGTAAAACAAGCCAAAATATGGATTGTTGCCCTCTGCAATACTTTGTTCTCATTCAAAACTGAATTTCTTTTAGAGCTCAGTTCAGTTCAAACAGAAAATCCTGAAACAGGAAATATTTCTCTTGAGTTTCTAAGACATACATTGACTTGAGGCAATGTGCATGTTTTTTGGGGATGCTAGTGGAATGCAAAATCTTTCAGTTGTTCACATGGTTCAGAGAACAGCACGTTCAGGGTTTTCCAGCTAGGTTACATCTGATGTTAGCAGCACACTTTATCCTTGCCTAACATTTTTAAACTTCAGTATCACAGAAGACACACTTAGAGCCTTGCTGTCAATCAGAAGAGTTGCGATTAGTGCCTGAGGTTCATGACTGGAAGCTCTTAGCTGGGCCACTTCCCAGCTACCACACTCCTGAGGTCAGAGTCCTCCTATGTGAAGCCTGAGGACTTGGGGAGAGGATTTCCTCCCTTTCCTGTCAACTTCACCCATATTCATTTTGGGATTGAATCCTGAGCAGTGGGCATGATGGCTTTATGAATTCAGAAACGTTTGACACAGCAGTCCTTGCAGTTCAGGGCATTATCTTTGTGACACTGAGCTGTAGTTGGTCTTGAGGAATGGATGCTTTACCTTCATCCATCTTCTCTGACTAAATGTGAGCAGCAGCTGTGAAGGGAGAGACAATTCCCAGATTTTAATAAAATTATTTTTCGTACTTTGCGTTACAGTGCTAGTGATAAAGGAAATACAGATTTTTTATAATAAATTGATAATGGATGTCTTAATCAGATACAAGTGCATGTATTTATTTTTGGCCAACATGGAAAGGGTAAAATCTGGGAGGTTTATTAATAGAGTGGTGCAGAGGCTGGAGAAGAGGATTTTCCTGGGAGCCCAGGTTCATTAAAGGGTTGTATAACCTGGGGAGGATCTGGACAGAAGTCTTAGACTGGGTGAAGACCTAGGGCTCTTGCCCTTCTCAGGTCCTGCTACAAGCAAATGTACCTCAGGAATCTTCTCACATGTAGAAAAGACAAATAACATATTTTACAGAACAAAGCAAGATGTCAATGCCAAGCTCATAATATAAAAATAAAATCTTGATACAAAAGATGGAACCTTGCATGTGTAGTGTATGGTATCACCTGAGGAAAAAGATTCTGTGAGCAAGATAACCAGAGTTAGCATCTGGTCAGTGCTCCCAAGATAGGTGCTTTGGGCAGCAGTAGGTTGCTGTTCTCATCTCCTTGTTCATGTGTTCTGTGCTCCTCTGGAGAGGACAGTGTGTACACCACACCTCTGAGTAGGGCTTTAAGTCTGCATGTGATAAAAAATAAAGTTTTGCAGCTGAGTCAAAACTTGATGAGGTTTGATAGCTCTTTTGCCCCAAGAGATTTATTTCTCTTTTTAAATTTTTTATTTCTGGTCATCAAGAAATCCCAGTTGCTGAAATTAACTTTATACTGATAAATGATTTAGAAGGGAAACAAAGGTGATGAAGGGTCATATGAGGAGTGACCGAGGCAGCTGGGTTTTTTTAGCCTGGAGAGGAGGAGGCTTAAGGGGGGACCTTACTGCTCTCTACAACTACCTGAAAGAATGTTGTAGCAAGGTGGAGGTCAATCTCTACTCCCAGGCAGCCAGCAACAGGATAAGAAATGGCCTCAAGCTGCATATGGCAGGTTCAGGTTGGATATGAGGAATAATTCCTTCAGAGCAAGAGGGATGACCCTGCTAACTACAGTACTGTCAGTCTCCCTCCAGTGCCTGGTGCCTGATTAAATTATGGAGAAGATTACTCTGGGAGTTACTCAAAAAGCCCTGAAAGAAAATGCAGTCATTGGCCATAGCCAGCATGGCTTCACAAGGGGAAGATCCTGCTTGACAAACTAATTCTTTGACAAGGTAGCTCACTTAGTTGGTGATGATGTGATCTTTTTGGATTTCAGTAAATCTCTGATCCTGGCTCTCACAGGATCCTTCTGGATATGTCATGTGGTGGGTGAACAGCTGGCTGACGGGTCAGACACAAAGTATTACAGTGAATGGGGTGGCATCAGGATGGTGACCTGTCACCAGTGGGGTTCCACAGGGCTCCTCCTTAGGGCCAGGGCTCTTCAACATCTTCACTTGGATATAGAACTCAATGTCTTCGATATAGAACTCAAGATAAACTGAAAGCTGTAGACCAGGACACTAAACTGGGAGGAGCTGTTGAAAGCAGAGACACCCTGCGGAGAGATCTCAACTAATTAGCAGGCTGGATAATCACCAATCATATGAAGTTGAACAAACACAGGTGCTGGATTTTGCACCTGGGGCAGGGCAAGCCTGGATGTATGGACAGATTGGGTTGCAGAAGGTTCAGAGAGCAGCCCTGTGGAAGCAGACCAGCAGGTCCTGGTCTGTAGCAAGTTCAATATGACTCAGCAGTGCCCTGGCAGCCAGGAGGGCCACCTGTGTCCTGGGGGACATCAGGCACAGCATCACCAGCCAGGTAAGGGAGGGGTTTGTCCTGCTCTGCTCTGAGCTGGGGCAGCCTCACCTCGAGTGCTGGGGACAGTTCTGGGTGCCACAATAGCCTAATGCAAGGCTACAGAGGGTCCAGAGGAGGACCATGAGGATGGTGAGGATGGCCTTGAGGGGAAGCTGTATGAGGAGAGGCTGAGGTCACTTGCTCTGTTCAGCCTGGAGGAGACTGAGGGGACACTTCATAGTGACCTACAACTTCCTTGTGAAGAGAAGTGGATGGACAGGCACTGATCTCTTCTCTGTGATAAACAGTGGCAGGACCCAAGGGAACAGTCTGCAGTTGTGTGGGAGGTTTAAGTTAAATGTAAGGAAAAGGGTCTTCACCCAGAGTGTGGCTGGGCACTGGAAGAAGTCCCCCAGGGAATGAGTCACAGCGCCAGCCTGACAGAGTTCAGTTCACTCTGAGGTGAACCATGCTCTCAGGCACATGATGTGACTCTTGTGGTATCCTGTGCTGGGCCAGGAGTTGTAGTTCAGTGATTCTGTGGGCCCCTTCCAACTCAGGACATTGTAACATTCTATGACTTTATTTGGCTTCATAGCAACAGAATGTTTGGCACTGGGCAGAAGCTGGCCAGAGTTGACACCAATAGAGAGGTCTGGGAGAAGTTTGGAATGTGTTGGTTTTTTCCCCCTCCTCTTACTTTCTCCAGACATGCCTTTTTGAAGGAGAGAGTAAGAGAAGATTCACTCCTTGGTTTAAGCAATCCCTGTTCAGCCAGGGGTGGTAGGTGTTGTCCTTGGTAGCCAGGGAGACACTGGGCAGAAGCATGGGGTAGGCTTCACAGAAAGGCCACACCACACAGGTCTTCTCCCTCCAAAGGAAAAAGCCAGGGCAGGTTATCTGTCTTCCCCTCTACAGGGCTTTTTTCTTATGGCTGAAAACCTGCATTTGGTTAGGAGCAGCTTTTAAAAGTGATTTTTCTCCAGGAACACAGATACATAAAGGAAGTAGGTAAAGGGGAAACCCAGATTAGACATTGGGCTGGGATTAATTTGAAGAAGAGATGAAGGAAAGCACCTGCTTGCTATGGAGGAACATGAGATTTTTGGCTTCATAGGGATATGAATGCCTCACTTCATTTTGAGGATGATGAAGCACTGCAACAGAGAAGTTGTGGATTCCCCATTCCTGGAATTTTTCAAGGCCTAGTGGAAGGTTTCCTGCTCATAGCAGAGATTTTGGAATGAGATTGTCTTTAAGGTCCCTTCCAATTCAAACTATTCTATGATTCTCTAAGATCTGTTTTTTTTCTTTCTTTGTTAGCATACCTGGAGACTGTTTCTAAAACCTGCAGAGAGTTGCTCAGCTTTGGTTTCTACGAAATAGGTATGTGTTGGCTTACCCTGGTCTGCACCTGGCAACCCCCAGGTGAAACCAGGAGATAACATTTCCTTCTTTCTTGTTGGCCTAGAATAGAAATATTGAGGACAAAGATGCACAGGGAAAGGCAAAGTCAAGGGAGAACAGACAAATGAAAAAGGTCTGCCTTGACAAGCTGCAATTGAAATGTAGCTACAGCTTGCAAGACTTGACATTTAAGGGAATGCTAAAGATGCCCAAGTTAGTCTTGCAGTATATTTGAATGCACATCTCAGTACTTGATTTTACATGCGTATGTGAGATGTGCAGGCATCTGAGCTACATCTGCTGGCCCCACCATTTTATTGGATCTGGAAGCACTCTGAAACAACTTCAATTCAAAGGAAAATACCAGGAGCTGTTCAATTTAAAGACAAAGAAGAGCTTGGTTTAAGCTAAGTAGAGCTAAGTTTACTGCTGCACTTGTATGTGGTTCTGGTCCAGTTTTAATTCAGGAATAGTAACAAGCTGATTACACTCAGCCAGTAAAGAAAAGCTATATGGAAGAAGATCTCTGTATTTAGATTTTATTGTGGTAATACCTCAGTTGTTAATGTGCCACACAGGAATGTTATTAAATAACATGCTGTATAAAAAGGGGCCATGTGTATTTTTGTGGCCACATCCAGGGTTATGTCACTTGGCAGAGAGCAGGATGGATGAGCTATTGCTTACTACTATCCCTTCTGCCTTCAGAAGGGCACATTCCTTATATATTCACACCCATGGATGAAAGTGCTATGTCTTTATCCACCTCTGTCTTCAGGGCAAGTTAGAAGTATTTCCCAGAAGAAATCTGAAGAGAGAAAGGACTTTGGGCTTGTCAGATCCTTTTGGCACAGGACAGGAAGGAAATTAATTTCCCCCTGGATGTCCTTATGAACCAGCTCCAGTGTTAGTGATAATGAGAATGGAGTGTTTGAATTCTAAAGCTTTCAGTTGCATACCTTTTTAAAGAACAATAGTAATATCTAACATTAGGAACACATTCTTTGCAGACTTACTAGACATTACTGTACTGCTCCCATTCAATGCTTTATAATTACTCAGGAAAATAAATAATCCTTCCTACTCACGTGGATGACAGTAATGCTTTTTCCAGTCCAGAGGTTGCTGTACTTCAGTGGCTCATTGGAAATTTTAAAAAGGTTTGGAAAAAAAACAGTGGGAGTTTGTTCTGATACTCTTATTTGACTGGAAATCATCTTGTTTATTGCCTTCACTCAGCTAATTCAGGGAAATGAAATTTTAAAATTATGATTAGTAAGAAACTAGAGATTACCAGTAGCCTTCCTAATAAGGTAGCATTTATGCTGTAGGCAGACTGGTGTATCTTAGAGGTTGGAATGGTCTCTGATGATTTCTAATTTAAAATAACACCATGTCTCTTTCTTGCAGAATGAAGAGACACAAGTGGTCCTACAAATGTCCCTCACAAAGGAAGATCTTGATTCTCTGTGTTACTGGGTGGCTGATTGCACTGCTGAAGCTCCTCCATGTCGAAAGACACTTTTTTCCCTCTAAAGGCATTTACTTAGTTGAGCACTTCTTGAGCACTTCTTCTTATGTTAGAAACAGATATTCATACCCTAGAAATGAGTTCCAGTATGAAATTAATTGTTCATCTATATATGAACAAGATCCTCGTGAAATTGGCAAGAGTTTAGAGATTAGAAGAAAAGAAATAGTTGATTTAGCTGATGAAGATGTTGTAGCAATGACAAGTGATTGTCACGTGTATCGTTCACTTAGGAAATACCAGCTAAAACCTGTTTCTCCAGAGGAAGAGAGTTTTCCAATTGCCTATTCTTTGGTTGTTCACAAAGATGCAGCAATGGTAGAAAGGCTCATACATTCATTGTACAGTCATCAAAATATTTACTGCATTCATTATGACCAAAAAGCAGCAAAGAGTTTTAAATCTGCTTTGAACAATCTAGCTAAATGTTTCCCAAATATTTTCATTGCATCAAAATTGGAGACAGTGGACTATGCGCATATTTCACGTCTGCAAGCAGATTTCAATTGTTTGTCTGATTTGATAGAGTCTCCTGTTCCTTGGAAGTATGCTATCAATTTGTGTGGCCAAGATTTCCCTTTGAGATCAAATTTTGAGTTGGTTGCTGAACTGAAGAAGCTTGGTGGAGGAAACATGCTGGAAACTTCAAAGCCAAGCAGCAGCAAAAGAGAACGATTTACTTATCACTATGAACTTATGAAGGTGCCTTATGAGTACATGCAGATGCCTGTAAAAACCAACATTTCCAAGAATCCACCGCCTCATGATATTGAGATATTTGTAGGCAGTGCCTATTTTGTTTTAAGCCGAGAATTTATTCAATATACCCTTGAAAGCTCACTTGCAAAAGATTTTTTTGAGTGGTCAAGGGACACATACTCTCCAGATGAACATTTCTGGGCCACTCTTGTTCGTGTCCCCGGGGTCCCTGGGGAAGTTCCAAGGTCATCCCAGGATGTAACAGACTTACAAAGCAAAACTCGTCTGGTGAAATGGAATTATCTGGAAGACTATTTGTATCCTCCATGCACTGGTACCCACCTTCGCAGTGTCTGCATCTATGGGGCTGGAGAATTAAGATGGCTTCTGAATTACGGACACTGGTTTGCCAACAAGATTGACTCCAAAGTAGATCCTGTCCTGGTAAAATGCTTGGCAGAAAAAGTGGCAGAACAACAGGAGGAGTGGGTACATTTGTCCTCTGATGAACACTTTCTGCACTTAAGTTCTATGAATGCCTTGACATAGCAGCGCTGTGTTCTCTGCTGTTGGTGCTGTGTGCTCAGCACCTGCAGTTCTGCTGCCTTGACCTGCTGCAGGATGGCAGTGTGAAAAACGTCCATTCTGTATAACATCCAGGGCCCTGCAGAGCCAGGTGCCTGGCTATTTATTTATGAAAATTAATTTCTCTCTGGTTAACTGCTTTGCCACAGTAAACCTGTAATTGTCTTCAGGATGATTCTGAGATGGTGAAGTTTGCTTTTGGAGGCTCTCGTCCTGTCTGTCCCAGTGGAGTATTTCAGAAATGTATTTTAGTTCAAGTGTATTTGTATCGCTTATAAGAAACTCCAGCACTTCTGTCTGCCTATCCTCTTTTCCTTCAGTGCTTTTCTTAAAGGAATAAAGGGGAGACCTCTGTATCTGCTACCTCAGGAAAATTGCAAGTGCCCGTCTCACAGAAAAAGCCAAGAGATCAGCATGACACCAAATGAGCCATGTGACCTCACCTGAAGTTCCACACTTTTCATCTGTGGGAGCTGCATAGATCTTTGCAATGTGAATATGACTGGATGATATAAGGGAAGATCCCATATACTGCACTGTGTGTGCCATTGTTCTCCCCGCTAACCTGCGTGTTGCTTTTCCTTGTACGAAGCGTGTGATCAGGTGCTGTGCCAACACCGTTGGTTTCACGAGCAGTGAAAGCTGGTTGAAGCAGTTGTGCACTGTTGAGTGCACACAGCTGTGTGTTCTCCAAAGGCAGAGTACATGCCTGCCCTAAGGGCAGTCTCGGGGGAGATATCTGTGCCAAAAGAGGTCAATCTTCATTCCTATCTCTGCCTATAGGAATATCTTTCTGTGAAATCCCAGTCCTCTTGAGACGGTATGTCTACACACAGTGGATAACAAGTGCTGTTTCTGCTTGGTGTTCAGCAGTGTGGTGCTTTGCTGCAATGTAGAATACACAAAGTTGAGCAGTAATCATAAGAAGAGCCATATTGCAGAAATGAAGACTCTGCATGAAGTGTCTTTCTGTGCAAGTCCCCTGGCTGTGCACTACCATGACCCCAGGCTGACAGGTTCAGCTGTAGAGCAACAGTTCTCCAACAGGCCCTGCTTGCCATGGCCCTGCCAGCCTCCTGCTAGGGAAGTGGCTCAGGAGCCTTCTTGCAGCTGGGTTCCCCACAGTCCAGCATGAGGGAAGTGTTTGCAAGTTCAAGGGCCTCTGCAGAAACTCCCGAAACTCAGAAATGCTGCTTGGCTTTTTGGGGGTTTCCCTGGAGTGTTGCCCTGCCACAAGTTCAGTTTTGGTGGTTCCAGTGGATCCCGGGGTTTAGCTTTCTGCATGCCACTGTCTTCTTTCACCTGTCTTTTATAAGGGGACTCTTTCCCCCTGAGTGACTTTGGGATATCTGTATCTGGTCTTACTGATCTACAGATTGCTGCAATAATTACTGTATCTCATATCAATAGAAATCTTTGTTCCTACAAAGCTGAAAGAACCAAGTGGCTTTTTGGTCTCAGTTTCTAAATTTAAAGTAAATTTAAATTTATAGATTTAGTCACAGTGAAGTAATCTGTGGCTCAAGACTGGTTTGAGAGTCAGGATTCTCAGGCCTTTTTCCACACTTGTGACACTTTCAAGTAAAACCTCAGACAAGCCACCTGAGTTTTCTGTTTCAGCTGTTCCCATTGTAAAATGGGAACCATAATCTTCTATTGTCTTGCTAAGCACTTTGAAACCTGTGGGTGTTGTGGATTTGGTTGTACAATACTAATTATTTAGTATTAACTTATTTTGTGGATAATTTATTATCTACAAAACTATTTATGGAGTCTTTGGCTGCACAGGTCAATTATTTCTTAGATGTACTGTTTCTGAAATAAATGGGGATTATTTTTAAAGTCTGTGTTGCTTACTTCGGTGACATGCCATGTCTGCCCAAGGTTGTAATGTAATTTATAAATACTTTGTAAAAAATTAAATATTGGTAGTATTTACAGATTCATTTATTAGTACTTGCATATAAAATAGAGTCCTTGTGTGGCAAAAAGTTTAATAAAAGATAATGTTAGGATCTCAGAGGGCCAAGCTACAGCCTTCTGTACATATAAATTGATATTTGAAATTTTGTATTTATTTAAACTGGCTTTATGTATGTATGTACACATTTCGGTTTAGTTGTAGTTGTTTGATCTGCCATAAATTTATAAAAAAAATCCACCAGCACATTAAACGTCATTGAAGTGTCTAATTTTAATCAACATGCAACTTTGTGGTATTTTAATTGAATGGGGTTGAATGGTGCCTGTCATCTAACTAGTTTGAAAGAAGGCACCTTGTTCTTCTGAGGTGGCATAGTGTGAGGCAGCATCAGCCATCACCACAGTGTGTCTGCTGGATGGGGACGTGGGGGGTACAGACAGAGCTGCAGCTTTATGAAGTGCCGGTTTCCTAATGAATTCTAGGTATTTCTGCTGTTCTGAAAGTAACTTTAAAGGCTATTCAAGGTTGTAGAAAGGCAGTTCACAAAAATCAGTCATTGGATTTATGAGGCTGGAAGATCCTCCAGTCCAGCCTCTTGCTCACAACAGGATCAATCCTGGATTTGAGCTGGGTTTCTTGGTTTTCCAGGGACTCTTGCAGATCTCTAAGGAAGGAGGAATATTTTCCATTGTTTCCAAAGAAAAGAACAGTCAAAATATGTGTCTTAACTTTTGAATAGTTTTCTCTCTCTGTTTTTTGGCTTTGCAATCAGCAGTGTTGCCAAAATGATGCCCGTATCAGAGTTAAGTGATTAGACTACAGGGGTGGGTAACATCATCATCATCACTGCTCTTTACACAGGTAGGTCTGCCATTGCTGGTCCCAAGGCATGATACACAAACTTTCTGTGAGAAAGTGGCTGAATCTAGTTTATGGCAAAACAAGTAAATTTTATTTTGGCTGAAACTTAGCTTAGTGTCACTTACCTGCTCTCACATGGTTTGTTGGGAGTTTTTTGGTGGTTTTCTTTGATTGTTGACTTTGTTCTATTTTCCTTAGTAAACCTTAGATTTCCTTTTTCCTCTTCATTCTTTTCCTCACTTCTGAGAGATTCCCCTTTTAAGTTATTTCACAGTTTTGAAGTACACATACATTTACACATATTGGTTTCTTCTGTATTTGTTCTGCTGAAGAAGCACTATGCTGGCCCTCTTCCACACACCCTGCCCTGTGCTGGTCACATGGAGAATCTGGACTATCAGTTGACCTAGTTTTCTCATTCAGGAAGGATGCATAAGCAGGGCAGTAATTCTCCTCCTGGCTCTCAGCACTGGTGTACATGTCCAGCCCACCATTTTATTAGTGTCTGAATACAGTAAAAATGCTGAATGCATTCCAACACAGACAAATTAAGTAAGGAAGAAAAGGAAATAATGAGCTTTAGTGAAAGAGATGCAGAGCCAACATTTGTACTACTTGTCTTGTTAATAAATTTATTCGACTAGACGTAATCTGGAGAATAGTATATACAAACGTAAATGCCTCACTATGTATTTTCTTTGTCATGGGACTAAAAGGATGTGAAAGGAAAGACTAGGAATTAGACATCTAATCTGTAATTGTAATTAAAACAGACTTGGCCTGTTTAGTATTTCTGTGACTACAATGTCATTACTGTGGCAATTAAATCAGAATGTGTAAACATGAGAAAACCAGTAGTTGGGCAGCAAATGTGGATTATATGTGCCACACTAATATATGTTTTCAGTGTGACCTTGAGTTTTATTTCAGGTATAATATCTGTTTTAACTTGATGCTTTTACAAAACCTGGGTTGTTCTTGGTGGTGATAATCTCCACTCACAGAAGTGATACTTCAGAACAATGTGATCTGTTACTGAGATGCAGTAAATCAGTACTGAAAGTACCCCAGTGCTGTTTAGTGTTTCAAGCTGACAGTTACACACTCTATCCCTGTCCTATTTCTTCAGATCAACAAAACTGTTTAACTTTCTTTGGCTAAGGGATACTCATCTTTATAGTACCAATCTCTGTTTCAGAAAACAGAAAAAACAAAATCCTCAAAACTTTGTATGAGGCATTTTCTCAAGTAGGAAAGTCTTTGGCAAGTTTCTGGTAGCAGGAGGAGGATGGGGGTGGATTCTTTGAGAAGATGCCAGGAACTTCCCAACATGTCTGGCAGAGCCTGTGCCAGCCAGCTCCAAGATGGTTTTGCTGCTGGATAAGGCTGAGCCCAACAGTGATGATGATAGCACCTCTGGGATAATGCATTTAATAAAGGGGAAAACCCATACTGAGCAACAGCAGCTACAGCCAGAGAAGAGAGGATTGAGACTATGAGAGACAGCTCAGTAGGTGCTGGGCCAGTTGAGAAGGAAGGGTAGGAGGTGCTCCACATGCTGGAGCTGAGATTTTCCTTGCAGCTCCTGGTGCAGACCACAGCAAAGGAGCTGGGCCCCTGCAGCCCATGGACGGTCCATGGAAGAGCAGAGACCCACCTGCAACCCACTGAGAAGCCCATGCTGGAGCAGGTGGATGCCCAAAGGTGGCTCCAACCCCATGGGAAGTGCACACTGGAGCAGGGTCCTGGCAGGACCTGTGTCTCCTTGGAGAGAGGAGCTCACACTAGAACAGGTTTCCTGGCAGGATTTGTGACCCCATGAGTGTCCCACGATAGACTGTGCCTGAAGGATTGCTCCCTGAGGAATGTAGGCAAGCTGGAGCCGTTTGTGAAGAGCTGCAGCATGTGGAAAGGAGCCACGCTGGAGCAGTCCCTGAAGGACTGTCTCCTGTGGGAGGGACCGTGTGCTGGAGTAGGGGAGGAGTGTGGGGGGTCCTCCCTGTGAGAGGGAAGGAGCAGCAGGGACAACCTGAGATGAGCTGACTGCAGCCCCCTTTCCCCATTCCCTTGGGCTGCTGGAGGGGAGGAGGTAGAGAAAATTAGGGATGAAGTTGAGTCCAGGAAGAAGGGAGGAGTGAGGGAAGGTGGGATCTTTAAAGATTTCTTTTTAATTTCTCATTTCTCTAGTCCTGATTTGTAAGAAATTTATTTTCCCCAAATTGAGTCTGTTTTGTCCATGACAGTAATTAATATGAGTGATGTCTCCTTATCCCTATCTCAACCCAGAAGCCTTTCATTATATTTTTTCTTCCCAGGCCAGCTGAGAAGGGGACGGATAGAATGGCTTTGGTGGGCAGCTGGCATCCAGCCAGGATCAACCCAACATGGATGGGAAAAAGTTAGATGGTATTTTTTAAAGGGNTGGCTCCAACCCCATGGGAAGTGCACACTGGAGCAGGGTCCTGGCAGGACCTGTGTCTCCTTGGAGAGAGGAGCTCACACTAGAACAGGTTTCCTGGCAGGATTTGTGACCCCATGAGTGTCCCACGATAGACTGTGCCTGAAGGATTGCTCCCTGAGGAATGTAGGCAAGCTGGAGCCG
Organism: Toxostoma redivivum; assembly: GCA_013397375.1. Classification (NCBI taxonomy): domain Eukaryota; kingdom Metazoa; phylum Chordata; class Aves; order Passeriformes; family Mimidae; genus Toxostoma; species Toxostoma redivivum. Next base: position 45,371 of record VXBI01004751.1, read on the forward strand.
TTTGTGAAGAGCTGCAGCATGTGGAAAGGAG